>JARGCV010000364.1:7500-102500 GCA_034064705.1 Bothrops alternatus | reverse complement strand
TGGCCCAAAGTCACCCAGCTGGCTTTCATGACTACGGTGGGACTAGAATTCCCAGTCTCCTGGTGACTGGCTCAAAGTCACTCAGCTGGCTTTCATGGGGACTAGAACTCCCAGTCTCGTGTTGATTGTCCCAAAATCACCCAGCCGGCTTTCATTCCTAAGGTGGGACTAGAACTCCCAACATCCCATTTCTAACCTGATGCCTGAACCTCTAGCCCAAACTGCCCCAGGCCTGACTAAAGCTTACTTTTACATCACGCCTCCTCTCACACGGTCACATGCAGCCTCCGATCTCCGAGGTAGAGACGGTGTTGGAAGCCTCTTAGTAACATTTCATCAACTCGGAGATATATGCAGTAGACTGACATCCGGCTTATATCTCTAAATCAAATCCGTTGTAATGTGACAAGCAGGTGCCGCATGCGGGCTTAATGTGCACGCTCAATTTATTTGATTCCTGCCGCTTCCTTGTGTGATACTACCTCCTTGCAACTTTACAAAGGCCGCGCAGATATCTGCCTGTGCGCTCACACAAAAACACACACACAGAAACAAAGACCAGGTACTTATTATCATACCTAGTGGACATGCCCTAAAGCAGCGGTTCTCAACCTTTTCCGGGGCTCGACCCCAGCCCGCATCGCTCATGCGCGTCGCGATGGGGCACGTCGCGCATGCGTGTCGCGACGGGGTGCGTCACGCATGCGCGTCGCAACGGCCTGCATGGCAAAGGGGAAAAAATGTCCGACCCCCAAAAAAATGGCCGACCAAAAAAAAATGGCCGACGAAAAAAAAATGGCGGACTGCGGTGTTTGGCGACCCCCGTGAAATGGTCATTCGACCCCAAATGGGGTCGCGACCCACAGGTTGAGAACCACTGCCCTAAAGCAAAAAGATTTTGGGTCAAAATACATTTACAGTTAGAGAAAATGACTAAAAAACAGATAGGCTTTCAACCAGAATTATTTTTGTGAGGAATAATAGGAGCTAATGGTGAGAAAGATTGCAGCTATTTAACACTACACATCCTAACGGCAGCAAGAACTGTATTTGCCCAACATTGGAAAAATGAAAACTTCCCAGCTGAAGAAGTGCTAATTAAGAAAATTCTAGAGTGGGCAGAAATGGATAGATGGACTTTAGAGATAAAAGAGGAAGAAGACTCAGCGTACTTTAGAACACGGGAAAATTTCTATCCATGGCTAGAAAAATGAGTCAGAGAAAAAGGCACGTGATATGTAATTTGGAATATATATATTAGCAAGAAGAAGGCTATGGAGTGATGAATTAACATATTGTTTATGATAATTAACTATTATCTATTATTGTTTGTTAAATACATGTACCCAGATAATGTGCTGTTTGTTAAATATTGAGAATGTTATTTGGAAAAACCTAATCCTAACCCTAACTTAAATCCTAACCCCAACCCCGACCCCACCTTATTCCTAACCCTATAAAAACTAATAAAATCTATACAAAGAAACAACAACACACACAGACACACACACCAAGATGTCTCAGCAAGCTAAAAATAAACGATTACAGAAATTTGAGGGCCTCACATCAATTATTTTATCTTTCGGCATGGCGGCTGGGGGTCATCTCTTTGTCTTTCGTTTTGTATGCTGGGTCAGGAGGAGAATCGAACCAGAACCGAAAGAGCTTCACCAGAAGGAACCGGGTTTTCAGTACAGGTAGTCCTCGACTTACGACGACAATTGTTCGTTGCTAAGTGAGAGATTTTTTTTAAGTGAGTTTTGCCCCGTTTTAAGGCCTTGCCACATTTGCTAATTGAATCACTGCAGTTGTTAAGCTAGTAACCTGGTTGTAATGTTGTAAATTGAGGAATATCTATATTCGGCAGAGAAGTCAAATCGGATTTGAAGAGAGAGGCAGGGAGGGAGGGAGGGAGGGAGGAAGGAAGGAAGGTTATTGAGGCATATAACCCATCAATTGCATTTCACTCTCTTAATTTTCATTCAGCTTGGATTTCATTAAATTGATGATGGCTTCCCTTCAGCTGTCGTTTATTTCTTCGCCCAATCCTCCTTAATTCTTGGGATAGGATGACATGTCACTCCGAAGGGATGCAGGACTCCCATCATGCAAAAGGCCTGTGTGGATGAAAACCAGGTGCCAACCTTCCTTTGCAGGAAAAAGGGAAGGGAAGGGAAGGGAAGGGAAAGGGAGGAAAGGAAAGGAAAGGAAAGGAAAGGAAAGGAAAGGAAAGGAAAGGAAAGGAAAGGAAAGGAAAGGAAAGGAAAGGAAAGGAAAGGAAAGGAAAGGAAAGGAAAGGAAAGGAAAGGAAAGCAAAGCCATGCAAAGGGAAGGGAAGGGAAGGGAACAAAGGAAGGAAGGAAGGAAGGAAGGAAGGAAGGAAGGAAGGAAGGAAGGAAGGAAGGAAGGAAGGAAGGAAGGAAGGAAGGAAGGAAGGAAGGAAGAAAGAAAGAACCCGGATCTCCATGGATCCACCCTCATTCCGCCTGCTTGTTGCATGGATGTGGAATTCAGACCCTGATTCCAAGCCCATCCTGGTGGCTTTGACAGAAATAAGCCAGGATGGCTCCTGGAAGCCAAATCTCCAACTGGGGGGGGGGGTCACCACCCCTTGCTGAAGCTTCCACCCACCCCAGGGGAGGGATGCGATGTGTTTGCTGGGTCCCCATCACTGCCACTTGCACTCAGGTGCAGATGACTGAGAGCCGAGGCTGGTTCTGGGGCTGGACAGGCCCAGTGGGGAAGTCTATGGTTTCGACTGTTGCCATGACGAAGCTGCAGAGTGTCCCTCCCCGATGGACCCCCCCCATGCAGGGCGCCGTCCCAGGCCCTGTCGTCTCAGCTGGCGGATGGCGACTTTTCCTGGAGCGGATGCTGCCTCCCAGCTGGGCCAGTTTGCGGAGAGGGCGTCTGGCGAGGGGAAGAGAGGGGAAAAAAGAGGGAATTACAACAGACATATAGTTGAGACTGGAAGTGAGGAGTAAAGAATATGTACCAAACCAAGCGTTTACAAAGATTAATACCTAGTGTTATATGCTGTGTTCTCTGAGGATTGATTATTAATATGATCTTATATTTAATGTTTAACTACTACCTCAAGACCTATTATCAGGGATCATAGAGAATAAAAAATGTAACGGGGGTATAATAGAGGATTGAAGTGAGGAGTGAAAAATGTTTACCAAACCAGACGTTTCCAAAGAATAATATGTAGGGTTGTATACCAGATGCTATGATGTTGGATGCATACAAAGATTTTATGTACAATGCTGAATGTTTTAATAAAGGAATTTTTTTAATAATAAAAAAAAAGCAAACAAAAAAAAATGCAATAAGCGAGGAACGTTCTCGGTGGAGGTTCTCAGTCATCCTGTCCGGGTTTTTCCCCAAAGGTGCTTTTTGGTTTTTGATGAAAGGCAGCTGGGCTTCCTTTGTTTTTCCCTTGAAGAGGTTTCACTTCTCCTCCGAGGAGCAGCGCCGGTTCTCTACACTCTTCAGGAACTGAGGAAGCTTCGTGGAGGAGAAAGCGAAAGGTCTTCGAGGAAAAACAAGGGAAGTCCAGTTGCCTCTTGTGGAAGCACCTGTGGGATAAGCAAGGAAGAGTTTCTTCTTTTCTTTCTTTCTTTTTCTTTCTTTCTTTTTCTTTTTTCTTTCTTTCTTTTTCTTTCTTTCTTTTTCTTTTTTCTTTCTTTCTTTCTTCCTTCCTTCCTTTCTTCTTCTTCTTCTTCCTCTTCTTCCTCTTCCTCTTCTTCCTTTTCCCCTTCCAGACGTCCATTCTGGGCCTGGGCAACAAAAAATTAGCTACCGGTTCTGCTGAAGTGGAGCGAACAGGCTGAACCCCACCACTGCGTTATAACTTTGAACAGTCACTAAATGAAATTGTTGTAAGTTGGGGACTAGTGTTCCTGAGCACAGGACACACCCACCCACACAAACATACCCAAGAGGTGCTTTTGCAAAATAATAATTTTATTTTTCCGGCTTCTTCCCTTTGCATGCAGAGTGACACTCGGAACTGGTTTCAAATCAAGGACCCGGCCTGCGTTTAAATTCTCAGCATAACGAGGACGTCTCATCTGCCAATGATTTCTTTTGTGTTGTTTCTTCTTTGCAACACATTCCCATTTTCTTGCTGTCTACAAATCTAACCCTGGAACGCAACCAGTGGAGAAAATGTGTTTGCAACTATATTTTTGGAACAGTGAATGCCAGGCATATTTGTTCAATACCACACACACACACACACGCACACAGAGAGAGAGAGAGAGAGAGAGAGAGAGAGAGAGAGAGAGAGACAGAGACAGAGACAGAGACAGAGACAGAGACAGAGAGAGACAGACAGACAGACAGACAGACAGACAGACAGAGACAGAGATAGACAGACAGACAGACAGACACAGACAGACAGACACAGACACAGAGAGACAGACAGAGAGACAGAGAGAGACACAGAGAGAGAGAGAGAGACAGACAGACAGACAGAGACAGACTTAGAGAGACAGAGACAGAGAGACAGAGAAGAGAGAGACAGAGAGACACAGAGAGACAGAAAAAGGGACAGAGAGAGACAGAGAGACAGAGACAGAGAGAGACAGAGAGACAGAGAAACAGAGAGAGAGAGAGAGAGAGAAACAGAGAGAGAGAGAGACAGAGAAACAGAGAGACAGAGAGACAGAGAGAGAGACAGAGAAATAGAGAGAGAAAGAGAAACAGAGAGAGACAGAGAAACAGAGAGAAAGAGAGAGACAGAGACAGAGACAGACAGAGAGACAGAAACAGAGAGACAGAGAGAGACACAGAGAAAGGGACAGAGACAGAGAGACACAGAGAGAGAGACAGAGAGACACACAGAGAGAGAGAGAGACAGAGAAACAGACAGAGAAAGAGAGACAGAGAAACAGAGAGAGACAGACAAATACAGAGAAACAGAGAGACAGAGAAACAGAAAGAGAGAGAGAGAAAGGGAGGGAGAGAGAAAGAGAGAGATAGGTTTCTCTGAAGTGGGTGTCAAAGGCATATAAATATCCCTGTCATATTTGACACTGCGGCCTTTAAAACCAACATGCTGGAGGATTTTCCCGACTTGTGCAAAAAACCCGAAAACAGTAACAAATGGCCGGATTAAACAAACACGGGTTGGGTTCGAGGGAAACTGAGGCGGATGGATTTTTATTTTTTACATCTGCCTTTCTAAACTGGGATTTGGGTGGAGGCGTTAATGAGCTGAAACCGATGAAATGGAGCGGGAACTAAATCTTTTAACCTCCTTCTCCAGAGCTTTTTAGTGGGGACGGGGGACTAATAAGACAGGGAACTTTCTAAATTATTCCATTTAACAGGTTGTTATTTATTTGGCGTTTGTGGTGCAACATAGCTCTCCCTAGACCCAATGCCGGATAAATTGGGAAGATGCTATGGATAAAGTAGGCAAAAAAAAAAAATGTAGCAGGGAAAAAAATGAGACTAGGAACATCTGGTTAGGTCCTCGACTTATGACCGTAATGGAGTCCGCCAATTACAGGAGTCAGTTATGAGATCATAAAGCAAGTTATCGTTAACTGACCTGATTTTTATGAACTAATAACTAATAATGACCATTATGATTTGATTAACAACCTAGCAAAAAAGGTCATAAAATTAGTCCTGACTTACTTAACAACCACTTCACTTAGCAATGGAATTTCCTGTCCTAATTGAGGTCAGAGGTCAAGGATTACTGGTATGGACTTCAACTCGCAGAATCCCCCCCCCCCAGCAATCTTAAAGTTGACAAAGTTGAGAAATATTGCTTTAAGGAAGGCCCAGTGCAGGGGTAGGCAACCTTGGCCCTTTTATGACTCGTGGACTTCAACTCCCAGAATTCCTGAGCCAGCCATGCTGAGGGGAAAGGGAGAGGTTTCCAAGCTGAGCCATGCTGGCTCAGGAATTCTGGGAGTTGAAGTCCACGAGTCATAAAGCGGCCTAGGCCTAGGCCTAAGGTAGGCAACCTTGGCCCTTTTATGACTCGTGGACTTCAACTCCCAGAATTCCTGAGTCAGCCATGCTGAGGGGAAAGGGAGAGGTTTCCAAGCTGAGCCATGCTGGCTCAGGAATTCTGGGAGTTGAAGTCCACGAGTCATAAAGCGGCCTAGGCCTAGGCCTAAGGTAGGCAACCTTGGCCCTTTTATGACTCGTGGACTTCAACTCCCAGAATTCCTGAGCCAGCCATGCTGAGGGGAAAGGGAGAGGTTTCCAAGCTGAGCCATGCTGGCTCAGGAATTCTGGGAGTTGAAGTCCACAAGTCATAAAAGAGCCAAGGTTGCCTGCCCCTGGCCCAGTGCTTCTTCCTTGGCCTGGCCTGGGCTAAAATATAGATAGCCAAGGACAATTTATGACCACAGTTGAGTGCCAAATTTATGTCGCTAAGCGAGACATTTGTTAAGTGAGATTTGCCCCATTTAAACAACCTTTCTTGCCACAATTCACAAGTGAATCACTGCAGTTGTTAACAACACGGTTTGTGAAGTGAATCTGGCTTCCCCATTAACTTTGCTTATGGGAAGGTCGCAAAAGGGGATCCCATGGCCCTGGGACACTGCAACCATCATAAATACAAGTCAGTGCCAAGCGTCTAAATTTGGATCATGTGACCATGGGGATGTCCCGAGAGTCATAAGTGTGAAAAACGGTTGTAAGTTTGTTTTTTGCAGTACCGTTGTAACTTTGAATGATCCCTAAACCAAGTGTTGTAAGTCAGTCAAAGTGCATTCAGGATAGGGAGATATTGAGATCTGCTATATAATAATAATAATAATAATAATAATAATAATAATAATAATAATAATAATAATAATAATAATAGACTTTGGAGGTCATCTAGTCGAACCCCCTGCTCAGGCAGGAAACCCTATACCCGTGGTGGCGAACCTATGGCACGCGTGCCACAGGTGGCACGCAGAGCCCTCTCTGTGGGCACAGGCGCCGTCACCCCATTCCTAGGCCTTCAGCTGGGTTTTATAAAACCTTTTCGCTTTAGGCCTCTGCCGCCATGTGCAAAAAAAGGCTCAATCAATCAATCAATTTCAACTTCTCCCAGGAAAAAAAAAGATCTTGCAAAGTTGAATTGATTGATTGAACTTTTTAGTCCCACCCAGTCTGCCGTTACCACGGCAGCCATGCCCACCCAATGAGCCATGTCCACCCAATTAGCCATTCCCACCCAATTGGCCACACCCACCCAATGGCCCACACCCACCCGGCAGCTGACAATACATAAGTGGGTTTTGGGTTGCAATTTGGGCACTCGGTCTCTAAAAGGTTCGCCATCACTGCACCATTTCAGACAAATGGCCGTCCAGTCTCTTCTTTAAAACTTCCAGTGTTGGAGCATTTACCGCTTCTGGAGGCAGGTTGTTCCACTGGTTGATTGTTCTGACTGTCAGGAAGTTTCTCCTTAGTTCCAGGTTGCTTCTCTCCTTGAATAATAATAGTAGTAGTAGTAGTAGTAGTAGTAGTAGTAGTAGTAGTAGTAGTAGTAGTAGTAGTAGTAGTAGTAATAATAATAATAATAATAATAATAATAAAAAGTTGGAAGGGACTTTGGAGGTCATCTAGTCCAACCCCCTGCTCAGGCAGGAAACTCTATACCAGTGGTTCTCAACCTGTGGGTCGCGACCCCATTTGGGGTCGAACGACCATTTCACGGGGGTCGCTAAATACCGCAGTCCACCATTTTTCCCCCTTTTCCCCTCGGCCGGCGCAGGGGGCAGCACTGCGCATGCGCGGGGGTAGCACCGTGCATGCACGATGCGGGCCCGTCGCACCGTGCATGCACGATTCGGGATGTCGCGCCGCGCATGCGCGGTGCAGGTCGGGGTTGCGCCACGCATGCGCGGCGCAAGTCGGGGTCTCGGCCTGAAAAAGGTTGAGAACCGCTGCTCTATACCATTTCGGACAAATGGCTGACCAGTCTCTTCTTAAAAACTTTCCAGTGTTGGAGCATTCACCGCTTCTGGAGGCGGGTTGTTCCACTGGTTAATTGTTCTGACTGTCAGGAAGTTTCTCCTTAGTTCTAGGTTGCTTCTCTCCCTTGCTTAGTTTCCATCCGTTGCTTCTTGTCCTGCCTTCAGGCAAGTCACGGGTTCAAATCCACCCGGCTAGAAAATCCCAGCCCAGCACGAGTTAGCTCCACAAAAGCAGGCTACCATCTTCTGCACCCCCTAAACTAGGGGGAATGAATAAACCAGCAATTGCTGCTTAACAGCCCTGAAAAATGTTTTTCAAGATGGCCTGCTTCTCTGCAACTTAACCAGCCCCATTTTCCTTGCTCTAACTACCTGTTAATTAAACCCTTGGTTTTAATTAGTTTCATTATTTGCTTATTTCCTTCTTTATTTTACTGAGGGAAAATGGTCCCCGAGCTGTCTTCGGGGGAGACCTTCCTGTTTTCTTCTCTTCAGCACCTTCAGTTTGTTGCACTTCTGGATCAAAACTTTGATTTCTCTAGATGAATTTCAGCCGCCACCTGCAAGGATTGGTTCAATCTCATATTTCAGACTTGGAATCTTAATAATAATAACAACTATTACTATTATTGTTGTTGTTGTTGTCTGGATAGTGGACATGGCAGTGCCTGGAGACAGCAGAATAGACGAGAAAGAACTGGAGAAGATAACAAAATACAAAGACCTTCAAATAGAAATAGAAAGACTGGCAAAGGCAAGCAAAGATAGTACCAATAGTCATAGGCGCCTTGGGTGCAATCCCAAAACACATGGAGCACCACTTGAACACCATCATTGGCATTGACAAATTCGCCATTAGTCAATTGCAAAAGGCAGCCTTACTGGGAACTGTTTCCATCCTGCGACGATATCTGTAACACCATCAGACATCCACATCTGCCTATACCAGGTCCTTGGGAAGGACTCGATAGGTAGACAAAAATGCCAAATCCAGTTTGAACATCTGTCTGACTGTGCGATGATCAATAATAATAATAATAATAATAATAATAATAATAATAATACTTGAACACCATTGGCATTGACAAATTTTCCATTAGTCAATTGCAAAAGGCAGCCTTACTAGGAACCGCTTCCATCCTGCGACGATATCTGTAATACCATCAAACATCCACATCTGCCTATCCCAGGTCCTTGGGAAGGACTCGATAGGTAGACAAAAATGCCAAATCCAGTTTGAACATCTGGCTGACTGTGCAATGATTAATAATAATAATAATAATAATAATAATAATAATAATAGTAATAATAGTAATAATAATACTTGAACACCATTGGCATTGACAAATTTGCCATTAGTCAATTGCAAAAGGTGGCCTTACTAGGAACTGCTTCCATGCTGGGACGAGATCTGTAATACCATCAAACATCCATGTCTGCCTATCCCAGGTCCTTGGGAAGGACTCAATAGGTCAGTGGTGGCGAATCTATGGCACGCGTGCCAGAAGCGGCACTCGGAGCCCTCTCTGTGGGCACGCGTGCTGCCGCTGCCAGCAGCTTGCGCATGTCCACTAGGCTGCTGCTACCCCCTGGGGCAGCAGCCGCACCCACACAAAGGAGGCGAAGCAGCCAGATAGCGAGCTCAAGCAGAGGTGGTAGAGCATGCCCACTCCCAGCAAGTCAAAGGCCACTCCGAGCAGGGAAAGCCAGATCCCCATCGGCGCCATGGCCCTCCAATCCCAGCTAGGATTACATGCCACCCCCCATCTATGTTGGGCCTCCTGCCCATCGCTCCACCTGCCAGAGAGCCCCTGGATCTCCCCTAACCCTGCCCGGCCCCCACAGGCGTCCCCCCAGAAGCATCGAGATGGCCATGCCCACCCCAGCCACACCCACCCAGTGGGCCACACCCCCATGCCCCCCCTGAGGGCACAATGCCCTGGCACTTGGCGATAAATAAGTGGGTTTTGGGTTGTGGTTTGGACCTCTAAAAGGTTCGCCATTACTGCGATAGGTAGACAAAAATGCCAAATCCAGTCTGAACACCTGTCTGACTGTACGATAATTAATAATAATAATAATAGTAATAATAATGATGATGATGATGATGATGATAATAATAATAATAATAATAATAATAATAATAATAATACCATTATTATACCATTTCAGAAAAATGGCTGTCCAGTCTCTTCTTAAAAACTTCCAGTGTTGGAGCATTTGTTACTTCTGGAGGCAGGTTGTTCCACTGGCTAATTGTTCTGTCAGGAAGTTTCTCCTTAGTTATAGGTTGCTTCTCTCCTTGGTTAGTTTCCACCCATTCCATGAATCAATCAATCAATCAATTAGAATAGAATAGAATAGAATAGAATAGAATAGAATAGAATAGAATAGAATAGAATAGAATAGAATAGAATAGAATAGAATAGAATAGAATAGAATAGAATAGAATAGAATAGAATTATGGGATGGAATAGAACAGAATAGAATAGAATGGAACGGAATATAGAATAGAATAGAATAGAATAGAATAGAATAGAATTATGGGATGGAATAGAACAGAATAGAATAGAATGGAACGGAATATAGAATAGAATAGAATAGAATAGAATAGAATAGAATAGAATGGAACGGAATATAGAATAGAATAGAATAGAATAGAATAGAATAGAATAGAATAGAATAGAATAGAATTATGGGATGGAATAGAACAGAATAGAATAGAATGGAACGGAATATAGAATAGAATAGAATAGAATAGAATGGAACGGAATATAGAATAGAATAGAATAGAATAGAATAGAATAGAATGGAATGGAATGGAATGGAATGGAACAGAACAGAATAGAATAGAAGGGACCTTGGAGATCTTCTAGTCCAACCCCTCCTACTTTGGCTTGGGGTTGGTTTGCAAAGATGGTGCGACTCAAGAGGCAGATGGTCTACTTGGGGACCCAGACGGTGACAACTGAGACGGTGGACGTGGCCTCTAACTTTGGTGACAAGATAGCTTGAAACCACCGGAATACAGGTAGTCCTCAACTGACGACCACAATTCAGCCAACATTTCTGTTGCTAAGCGAGACAGTAATTAAGGGAATTTTGCCCCATTTTACAACCTTTCTGGCCAACGTGATTAAGGGAATCGCTGCAGAGCTTAAGATAGTAACGCGGTTTGTTAAGTGAACCTGGCTTCCCCGTTGACTTTGCTTGTCAGAGGGTGGCCAAAAGGGACCCCGGCACGCTGCGACTGTCCTAACATACGAGTCGGTTGTCTGAATTTTGATCACGTGACCACAGGGGTGGTGGTGCAACGGTCGCAAGTGTGAAAAAACGGGTCCCTTTTTTTTTCATCAGCGCCATTGTAAATTTGAACGGTCTCTAAATGAACGGTTGCTAAGTCGAGAACGATCTGTACAAAAGCAGCATGGATGCAGTTTAGCATTCTCTACCTGCAAGAGGGTCTCCACTTATAGGTGCAAGTTCTGGAATGAGAGTTCTTGGAAGGATTGGTTCTGGGGGAGAAATGGAGGAACAAACATTGGGGGGGACAAAGAGGAGGAAATATTCAGGAGCAGGTTATTATTATTATTATTATTTATTTAATTTCTATGCCGCCCTATTCTGGAGAACTCAGGGCGGCTCACAACATGATAGAAATCACAGTAAAATACATGAATATAAAAACCCCTAAGTTAAAAAAGAAAAACCAATCATTCCACAAACATACACACAAACATACACTGGCTAGGGGCAAGGTGTTAGCTGCCCCAGGCCTGCCGGCAAAAGTATGTTTTAAGCAATTTACGGTTGCGGGAAGTCAGCCCCCCAGAGAAGGAAATACTAAAAGGGAAGGAAAATGTATTTCCTCAAAGAGGCAGAAAAGCATGCCAGTTTTAATATCCCTAAGTCTCCCTCCCCCAAGCAGAAACCAGCTCTGTAGAAATGCAGATGTAAATAATCCATTCAGGAAGGTTGAAGCTAGAAGATTAAGAAGATAAAGACCACCTAAAATCTACCTACCCCACCCAAACTCTAAGACAGGACATAATAGGATTCACCCACGAATGCCAAAGGGCTCACCCAGACTCAGGTCAGAATACATGACACAGGAAATAGCCTCAAACAGGAACAGGAAACAACTCCAAACAAAAGGCTCCAGAGGATATAACAACCCATTCCCTACATGTGCTTGCTCTCTCTTTCCTTCCAGAGCCATCTTTCTGTCTGGCTCTCCTCTTCAATAAACTGCAACCTTCTTTCTAAAGCAGTCGCCATGTTGTTTAATTCCTGGCTTGGACTGAACCATGATGAAGACTTTTCTTCCCACAGTAGGAACTCAAGACGTGGTTTGCTTTGAGGGAACTTCAAGATGGTCTTCTCCGTTCACCATGTACCTACCACCATCTAGTTCCCCGAAGAACCTGCTAAGAGCTCCTGATATGGAGGCGGGAATAGGAGGGTGGAGGCTCCAGGCAGGGTTGTTCTGCTGCCAGACCCGGGTTCTGGACCCCTCCCCATTGTTCAACCCACTTGAATAACGCCCCCACTCTGTTGCTGTTGCCTCTGCTGTCCCTTTCCCAAGCTGGTCTAACTTGGAGGAGGGAGAAGGAGGAAAGAAGGAAGGAGTAAAAGAGGGAGAGAAGGAGAGGAGAAATTAAGGGAGAGGAGTGTGGAGGAAGGAAGAGAGAGAAGAGGGAGAGGGAGAGGGAGAAGAAGGGAGAAAAGAAATTAGGGGAAGGGAAGGGAGGGGGAAGGGAGGAAGGAAGGAAAAGTGAGAAGGAATGCAGAGAGCGATAAGGGGGGAAAGAAGGAAGGAAGGAAGGAAGGAAAAAGTGGAAGAAGGGAAGGAAGGAAAGAAGGAAAAAGTGGGAGAGGGAAAGAAGAAAAAGTGGGAGAAGGAACACACAGGGAGAAGTGAAGGAAGAAAAGAAGGAAGGAAGGAAGGAAGGAAGGAAGGAAAAAGTGGAAGGAGGGAAGGAAAGAAGGAAAGTGGGAAAAGGAAGGAAGAAAGGAAGAAAAGTGGGAGAAGGAACACAGGGAGAGGTAAAGGAAGGAAGGAAGGAAGGAAAAAGTGGAAGGGGGGAAGGAAAGAAGGAAAAAGTGGGAAAAGGAAGGAAGAAAGGAAGAAAAGTGGGAGAAGGAACACAGGGAGAGGTGAAGGAAGGAAGGAAAGAAGGAAGGAAGGAAAAAGTGGAAGGAGGGAAGGAAGGAAGGAAAGAAGGAAAAAGTGGGAAAAGGAAGGAAGAAAGGAAGAAAAGTGGGAGAAGGAACACAGGGAGAGGTGAAGGAAGGAAGGAAGGAAGGAAGGAAGGAAGGAAGGAAAAAGTGGAAGGAGGGAAGGAAAGAAGGAAAAAGTGGGAAAAGGAAGGAAGAAAGGAAGAAAAAAAGTGGGAGAAGGAACGCAGGGAGAGGTGAAGGAAGGAAGGAAAGAAGGAAGGAAAAAGTGGAAGGAGGGAAGGAAGGAAGGAAAGAAGGAAAAAGTGGGAAAAGGAAGGAAGAAAGGAAGAAAAGTGGGAGAAGGAACACAGGGAGAGGTGAAGGAAGGAAGGAAGGAAAAAGTGGAAGGGGGGAAGGAAAGAAGGAAAAAGTGGGAAAAGGAAGGAAGAAAGGAAGAAAAGTGGGAGAAGGAACACAGGGAGTGGTGAAGGAAGGAAGGAAAGAAGGAAGGAAGGAAAAAGTGGAAGGAGGGAAGGAAGGAAGGAAAGAAGGAAAAAGTGGGAGAGGGAAGGAAGAAAGGAAGAAAAAGTGGGAGAAGGAACGCAGGGAGAGATGAAGGAAGAAAGGAAGGAAGAGAGGGAGGAAGGTTGGGAGGGACAGGGAAAGAAAAGGAAGGGAAGGGCAGGACCCCCAAATTAAAACAGGCCCACCCACCCCCACCCCCCGTGTCAGCCTCCCTCGGGCGGCGGGGTCTCCTCGGCCGGACTCCAAAGCCCCTCCGGCGTTTCTTCCTCGGGCAAACAGGATCCGCGGGGGGCGGGGGAGGGGTGGAGGGGGAGGGGGCGTGAGTGGGGGGGGGCTGTGGGTCACTGTGAAGGGGCGTTTCCCCTCCCCCGTCCCTCCCCCCTCCCCCCCCGCTCGCAATCACACCTCCCAAGCCGCGAGTGGCAGCGCGGTGCCGCAGAAGCGCCGGCCGCCTCTCCTAAATTACCCGGCAGGGGAAGTGACAGCTTTTTATGAGGGCGATAACAGCCCGGAGTTTTAAAAATAGCGTCATCGGTGCAAACAAAAGCAATTTCGCGGGGGAGGAGGAGGGGGAGGGGCTCCCCTCTCTGCCCCCCCTCCCTCCCTCGCCTGCCCCCCCCCGAAATGCTCATTCCGAAGAAATGATCTGGTTCTAATCAAGCAGCTCATCCCGCATTCAAGCGACAGACACAAACGCCTTTTAATTAACAGAAGTCAAGAGTTATATTGTAATTGCCAGTGTTTACTCGTTGTGGGCTTCATTCCCCTTCCCCCTCCCCCCCCTCCGCCCCCCTCCCCAATGCCCAGATGAGATGGAAGGGGAAAAAAGAAACATCAGAAAAAAAACAGTTGCAGGAACGGTAAAGTATGCCACCTTTCACTAAAATGAAGGACTCGGGGTGACGGAGTAGCAGTCTTCCACTATTTGAGGGGCTACCCTGAAAAAGATGGTGGGGGGGAGGTCAACCTATTCTCCAAAGCATCAGACAGGAAGCAACGGATGGAAACTCACCCAGGAGAGAAGCAACCTGGAACTCAGGAGAAATTTCCTGGCTTTGTTAGAACGATTAGCCGGTGGAACGACTGGCCACCGGAAGTTGTTGGTGCTACAACACTGGAGGTTTTGAAGAAGAGACTGGAAGGCCACTTGTCTGACATGGAAGGCTTGAGCAGGGGGCTGGACTAGAAGACCTCCAAGGTCCGGTCCCACTTTGTGCTATGGAGTGGTATGTAAGTCCACAGGGTAGGCAACCTTGGCCCTTTTATGACTCATGGACTTCAACTCCCAGAATTCCTCAGCCAGCCATTTTGAGGGGAAAGGGAGAGGTTTCCAAGCTGAGCCATGCTGGCTCAGGAATTCTGGGAGTTGAAGTCCACGAGTCATAAAGTGGCCTAGGCCTAGCCCAGGGGTAGGCAACCTTAGCTCTTTTATGACTCATGGACTTCAACTCCCAGAATTCCTGAGCCAGCCACACTGAGGGGAAAGGGAAGTCCACGAGTCATAAAGTGGCCTAGGCCTAGGCCAGAGGTAGGCAACCTTGGCTCTTTTATGACTCGTGGACTTCAACTCCCAGAATTTCTGAGCCAGCCATGCTGAGGGGAAAGGGAGAGGTTTCCAAGCTGAGCCATGCTGGCTCAGGAATTCTGGGAGTTGAAGTCCACGAGTCATAAAAGAGCCAAGGTTGCCTACCCCTATCCTAGGACGAAGATTAAGAGCAGGGGTCTTCAAACTTGCCCCTTTTATGATTCGTGGACTTCAACTCCCAGAATTCCTGAGCCAGCCACGCTGAGGGGGAAAGGGAGAGGTTTCCAAGCTGAGCCATGCTGGCTCAGGAATTCCGGGAGTTGAAGTCCACGAGTCATAAAAGAGCCAAGGTTGCCTATCCCTGGTCTAAGCGCTATTGCTATTAAGAGTGCAGAGAAGAGCAACAAATATGATTAGGGGACTGGAGGCTAAAACATATAAAGAACAGTTGCAGGAATTGGGTAGTTTAATGAAAAGAATGACTTGCAATGATATGATAGTAGTGTTCCAATATTTGAGGGGCTGCCATAAATAAGAGGGGGGGGGTCAACCTTTTCTCTAAAGTGCTTGAAAGCAAGACAAGAAACAATGGATGGAAACCAATCAAGGAGAGAAGCAGCCTGGCATTAAGCGAGAATCAGCAGAACGATTTGCCTCCAGAAGTTGTGGGTGCTCCATCACTGGAGGTTTTTAAGAACAGATTGGATAACTATTTGCTTGAAATGGTATGGGGTCTCCTGCTTGAGCGCGGGTTGGACTAGAAGGCCTCCAGGGTCCCTTCCAGCTCTCTTATGCTATTATGCTGTCATTCTTTCAACTTTTGTACATCTCGCAGTTTTATTTCAGACAGGTCATCGTTATCCCACTGTACACGAGACTCTTTACGATCCTTTAATTCCCTTTTTGCCTTTTTGCTGGGTGGAATTGGCCTTTCCGGAATCAGGGATAAAAGCAGCCTTTGATTCTTCGCAGCCTTCCGAAAATTCTACGGTGAGGAATTTATATTGCTGGAGGGAACGGGCACGCCAATTTGCAGATGAAGGTGTCCGCAAATACTTCTGGATTTCATGCCAACTTGGCAATGGGAAAATAGAAGAAGAAGAAAAAGTTCAAAGAGAAGCAGAAATGGAACAGATGATATTGGGGGAGGCGAAAAGAATGAAATTAAGTAAAGAATGCAAATATTGTAGAAGCTCAAAAGCACTTGGCCAAGCAGTTTAGGCGAGTTGTAAATTCTCACCTTTGAAGAGAGCTGTTGAAAAGAGGAACTAAGCAATATTTAGAACAATTTCGCAAATTGTTGAAGACACATCTTTGCCGACAGGCCTGGGGCAGTTAACACCTTGCCCCAGCCAATGTATGTTTGTTGTAAGTTTGTTTTCGGATGATTGGTTTTTAATCTAGGGGTTTTATAAATGTATTTAATGTCAGATTTCTATATGTTATTATCTATGTTGTAAGCCGCCCTGAGTTTTTTGGAATAGGGCGGCATAGAAATCAAATTAAATAAATAAATAAAATAAGGCCAGAGCGGTCCCACTGTGCTGTATACTGCATGAGCCAGAAAGAGGGCTGAGAAAATATCTACAGACCCCTCGCTTGCCTTGGCATAAATTGCTGCAAATTCTCCCCTCAAGACGACGCTATAGGGCCGTGGTGGCAAACATGTAGAGCCTTCTCTGTGGGCACGTGCACCGTCACCCCAGTCCTAGGCCTTCAGCTGGGTTTTATAAAACCTTTTCCCTTTAGGCCTCTGCTGCCGTGTGCAGGGAAAAAAAAAGGTTCAATCAATCAGTCAATTTCAACTTCTCACGGGAAAAAAAGATCTCGCAAAGTTGGAATTGATTGATTGAACTTTTTAGTCCCACCCAGTCTGCCGTTATCACTGCAGCCACACCTACCCAATGGGCCACACCCACCCGGCACCCGATGATGCATAAGTGGGTTTTGGGTTGCAGTTTGGGCACTCGGTCTCTAAAAGATTCACCATCACTGCTATAGGGCATTGCACGCCAAAACAAGTAGACACAAGGACAGTTGCTAAACAACTAATTCCCACAACACTCTCAAACTACCTAGTGGGGCTCCATTACTATTATCCTTCTCATTGTTCCTATCATCTGTTCTTTATCTTCTTAGGACTATAACTTTGTTGCTTGTATCTTGCGATATATATTAATTGTTTTATTTAGTATTCTAGTATGGTTTATGTTCATGGCTTTTATTTAGTGTCCTATGACCATCACTGCGTGTTGTATCTTATGACTTATGAAGAATGTATTTTGTGATTATAATCATGATTTATCACTGGTTGCATGTATGTACACTGAGAGCTTATGCACCAGAGACAAATTCCTTATGTGTCCAGTCACACTTGGCCGATAAAGAATTCTAACTGGAATAGGAATAGGAATAGGAATAGGAATAGGAATAGGAATAGGAATAGGAATAGGAATAGGAATAGGAATAGGAATAGAATAGAATAGAATAGAACCCCGGAGGTCATCTAGTTCAACCCCCTGCTCAGGCAGGAAACCCTATGCCATTTCAGACAAATGGCTGTCCAGTCTCTTCTTAAAAACTTCCAGTGTTGGAGCACCCACTGCTTCTGGAGGCAGGTTATTCCACTGATTAATTGTTCTCACTGTAAGGAAGTTTCTCCTTAGTTCTAGGTTGCTTCTCTCCTTGATTAGTTTCCATCCGTTGCTTCTTGTAGGGTTTCCTGCCTGAGCAGGGGGTTGGACTAGATTATCTCCGGGGTCCCTTCCAACCCTGTGAGTCTGCCTTCTGTACCACATATCAAATTTATCTCTAGTAAATATTTGCACTTAATCTAGAAAGCATTAGACTGTTTTCTTCTGCCCAATTCTCACAAGGTCTGGAAAACAAGCCTCTCATTATTATATACACAACAATGTGTTGTGAAGCCACAGCTGCCGGTTGTTTAGCTGGTGATGTTGGCCTCCATTCGCCTTGAGTTCTTCCCAAGAACCGAGAATATCCTCATGTATCAGCGGAGTCTGCGGGCAGAGCCAAGCAATCTGGCCTTTTGTAACTGGCAGGTGGAAATTTTGTCAATGTGCAGGTTTTCTAAGTACTGTCCAAGATTTTTCGGTATGGCCCCCAGTGTGCCAATAACCCACCCGGCTGGCACAGCTGGTTTATGCCATAATTTTCAATTTCAATGTACAGCTCTTGATCCTTTCTCATCTTCTACAATTCCTTGTCTTTTATTTGATCATTTCCTGGTTTTTGCTACGTCGACTATTCACGCTTTCTTCTTGTGGGAAGTCAGCCCTCCCCCAGAGAAAGAAATATTTTGGGAAATATTTAAAAGGCAGAATATATTTCCCTAAATGATTTTAAAAGCAGAAACCAACCCTGTCCCAAACAGAAACCAAGTCTGTAGAAATGCAGATGTAATAATCTTGTCAGAAAGACTGGAGCCAGGAAACTGGGATTAGAAAGAGAAAGATCCCTAGAATCAACAATCCCTCACACCAAAAAAATCCAACACTCATCAGCCACAGCCCCAGGGAAGCAGGATATAACCCTTGGGACATAATAGGATTAACCCACCACCATCAGAACACCAGAAAGGCACACTCAGACTCAGGTCAAAGTTCATGCCACAGGAACAACTCCAAACAAAAGGCTCCAGAGCGTATAAAAACCCACTCCCTACATGTGCTCACTCTCTTTTCTTCCGGAGCCATCTTCCTGTCTGGCTCTCCTCTTCAATAAACTGCAACCTTCTTTCTAAAGAAGTCACCATGTTGTTTATTCCCGGCTTGGACTGAACCATGATGAAGACTTTTCCTTCAACATTCTTTTCAACCACAGTTAAATCTGGTGTGTTGTGAGTCAAGGCTTTACAGAATACAGAATTAAGCGAATAAACGCTTGGCAACTGGTTTCTCTTGAGGAAGTCCTCTTTTTTCAGTACTGTTGTGACTTCAAACGGACACTAAATGAACAGTTGTAAGTCGAGGATACATGGATTACTCTCCCCTCTCTTTTCATCAGAGCGGGTTTTTTTGTCACGTGCGAATTGCACTTTTTTCAGCTGAAAAGAGAGACCATTTTCAAATTTGCAAATTTCTCTCCCCGCCCGCCTCTCCCACCAACTCATCTGTATGCATAAGACAAATCTGAGGTCTCTTCAGGTGTTTGCATAAATCTGAATTCTCTTGCACTGCAATTATCTTGTCTTAAGAGGGAAGGGGGAGATACACAAACAAATCTTATTGTGTTATTTTTAGAGGTGGGGGATTGGGGGGAAGGCAGTGCTGAGACAGGAGAGATAACGGTGATTTCGTGAATTGGTTTTGTTTTGTTTCATTTTACTTTATTTTATTTTTCACTTTATTTTATCCCTTTGTTTTATTACATCATTTTGTTTCATTTTTTATCATTGTATTTTGTTTTATTTCATGTTTTAATCTGTATATTACAGGTATTCCTCTACTATGACCAGGGGCTGCCACAAAGAAGAGAGAGTCAAGCTGTTCTCCAAAGTGCCTGAAGGCAGGACAAGAAGCAAAGGATAAAAATTAATCAAGGAGAGAAGCAATCTGGAACTAAGGAGAAATTTCCTGACAGAACAATTAACCAGTGGAACAACCTGCCTCCAGAAGCGGTGAATGTTCCAACACTGGAAGTTTTTAAGAAGAGACTGGACAGCCATTTGTCTGAAATGGTATAGGCCCCAGCAGTAGGCAACCTTGGCCCTTTTAGGACTTGTGGACTTCAACTCCCAGAATTCCTGAGCCAGCCATGCTGAGGGGAAAGGGAGAGGTTTCCAAGCTGAGCCCTGCTGGCTTAGGAATTCTGGGAGTTGAAGTCCACGAGTCATAAAAGAGCCAAGGTTGCCTACCCCTGGTATAGGGTTTCTTGCCTGAGCAGAGGGTTGGACTAGATGACTCCAAGATCCCTTCCAACTTTATTATTATTATTATTATTATTATTATTATTATTATTACTACTACTACTACTACTACTACTACTACTAACTACTACTACTACTACTACTACTACTACAATGCAGCCCAAAATTTCTGTTGCTAAAGAGCACTGGGGAACTACCAGAGGACTGGTAAAGAGCTGATGTAGTTCCCATTTCCAAAAAAGGAAAAAAAATGGATCCAGGAAATTACAGACCTATCAGCCTGACCTAAATACCTAGGAAGATTCTGGAAAAGATCATCAAACAAGGAATCAGAGAACACCTACAGGCAAACAAAGTCATTACTAAAAGCCAACAGGGGTTTGTCAAAAACAGATCATGCCAGACAAATCTTATTGCATTCTTTGATCAAGTGACAAAATTAGTGGACCAGAGGAATGCTGTGGATATAATTTACTTGGACTTCAGTAAGGCATTTGACAAAGTAGGCCACAACCTACTACTTGATAAGATAGAAAAATGCGGGTTAGACAGCATCACCACCAGATGGATCCGTAGCTGGCTGACCGGCCGTACTCAGCGTGTGGTCCTCAATGGAACCGCATCTACATGGAGGGAAGTGTGTAGTGGGGTGCCCCAGGGCTCTGTTCTGGGCCCAGTGCTCTTCAACATCTTCATCAACGATCTGGACGAGGGGATAGATGGGGAACTCATCAAATCTGCAGACGAGGCCAAGCTGGCAGGAACAGCCAACACTCAGAAAGACAGGCTTAGGATACAGGAGGATCTGGACAGACTTGAACACTGGGCACTATCTAACAAAATGAAATTCAGTGGTGAAAAAAGCAAGGTTCTACATTTAGGCAAGAAAAACCAAATGTACAGGTATAGTATAGGGGGTACCTTGCTCAATAGTAGTAACTGTGAGAGGGACCTCGGAGTCCTAGTGGACAATCATTTAAATAGGAGCCAGCCATGTGCTGCAGCTGCCAAAAAAGCCAACACAGTGCTGGGCTGCATGAACAGAGGGATAGAATCAAGATCACAGAGTTTCACCTAAGATCAGCCAAAATCACTGGAGATCTAATTACAAGGTTGAATGAGACCTTCCCTGAGTTCTTTCAAGATCATCAATTGTACTAAGCTGCATGAACAGAGGGATAGAATCAAGATCATGTGACGTGTTAATATCACTTTACAACCCCTTGGTGAGGCCACACTTGGAATCCTCCATCCAGTTTTGGTCACCATGATGTAAAAAAGATGTTGAGACTCTGGAAAGAGTGCAGAGAAGAGCAACAAGGATGATTAGGGGACTGGAGGCTAAAACATATAAGGAACGGTTGCTGGAATTGGGGTCTGTCTAGTTTAACGAAGAGAAGGACGAGGGGGGACAGGATAGCCGTGTTCCTGTATCTCGGGCTGCCCCAAAGAAGAGGGAGTCAAGCTATTCTCCGAAGCCCCTGAAGGCAGGACGAGAAGCAACGGATGGAAACTAACCAAGGAGAGAAGCAACCTGGAACTAAGGAGAAACTTCCTGACAGTGAGAACAATTAACCAGCGGAACAACCTGCCTCCAGAAGCGGTGAATGCTCCAACACTGGAAGTTTTTAAGAAGAGACTGGACAGCCATTTGTCCGAAATGATGTAGGGTTTCCTGCCTGAGCAGGGGGTTGGACTCAATCTCCAAGGTCCCTTCCAACTGTATTATTGTTGTTGTTGTTGTTGTTGTTGTTCACCAAAGCACCAGAGGGCAGGACGAGAAACAATGGCTGGAAACTAATCAAAGAGAGAAGCAACCTGGAATTGAGGAGAAACTTCCAGACAATGAGGATAATCAACCAGTGGAACAGCTTGCCACCAGAAATCATGGGAGCTCCATCACTGGAGATAGAATATAGAATAGAATAGAATAGAATAGAATAGAATAGAATAGAATAGAATAGAATAGAATAGAATAGAATAGAATATAGAACGGAACGGAACGGAACAGAACAGAACAGAACAGAACAGAATAGAATAGAGCTGGAAGGGACCCCGGAGGTCTTCTAGTCCAGCCCCCTGCTCAAGCAGGAGAACCGATACCATCTCAGACAAGTGACTGTCTAGTTTCTTCTTTAAAATCTCCAATGATGGAGTGCCCACAATTTCTGGAGGCAAGCTGTTCCACTGGTTAACTGTCCTCACTGTCAGGAAGTTTCCCTTTAATTCCAGGTTGCTTCTCTCCTTGATCAGTTTCCAATCATTGTTTCTTGTCCTGCCTTCTGGTGCTTTGGAGAACAGTTTGACCCCCTCTTCTTTGGGGCAGCCCCTGAGATACTGGAATGAGAAACCCTGAGTTAGAGGCCTGGATGTCAAAGTTGCCATCTGCATTTGGGACCTTGGTCTGGAATGGGCTTCCTTCTGGGGGCAATGTGTGTGTGGGAGGGAAATGGCAGCTTTTAATAAAAATATTCAGAGGATATTCCGAGAACAGAATAGAAACTTGAGGAAAAGTAGTCCTCGACTTCCAATAATTCATTTAATGACAGCTCACAGTTACAACGGCATCAAAAAAAGGGACTTATTACCATTTTCCCAGGTATGACTGTTTCAGCACGCTCCTGGTTACGTAAGCAAAATTCAGGCGCTTGGAAATTGACTTGTATTTATGACCGTTGCCGTCCTGTGATTCCCTTTTGCGACCTTCTGACAAGCAATGGGGTCAATGGGGAAGCCAGATTCACTTAACAACCGTGTCCCTAATTGAACGGCTCCAGTGATTCACTTTAACAACGATGACAAGAAAGGATGTAAAATGGGGCAAAACTGACCTAACTAATGCCTCCCTTAGCAACAGAAATTTTGGGTTCCATTGTAGTAGTAATAGTAGTAGTAGTAGTAGTAGTAGTAGTAGTAGTAGTAGTAATAATAATAATAATAATAATAATAATAATAATGATAATAAGGAGCAGGAGAAGAAGAAGAAGAAGAAGAAGAAGAAGAAGAAGAAGAAGAAGAAGAAGAAGAAGAAGAAGAAGAAGAAGAAGAAGAAGAAGAAGAAGAAGAAGAAGAAGAAGAAGAAGAAGAAGAAGAAGAAGAAGTTGGAAGGGACCTTGGAGGTCATCTAGTCCAACCCCCTGCTCAGGCAGGAAACCCTATACCAGGGGTAGGCAACCTTGGCTCTTTTATGACTCGTGGACTTCAACTCCCAGAATTCCTGAGCCAGCCACGCTGAGGAAAAATGGAGAGGTTTCCACGCTGAGCCATGCTGGCTCAGGAATTCTGGGAGTTGTAGTCCACGAGTCATAAAAGAGGCAAGTTTGAAGATGCCTGGCCTATACCATTTCATACAAATTGCTGTCCAGTCTCTTCTTAAAAACTTCCAGTGTTGGAGCATTCACAACTTCTGGAGGCAGATTGTTCCACTGGTTAATTGTTCTCACTGTCAGGAAGTTTCTCCTTAGTTCTAGGTTGCTTCTCTCCTTGATTAGTCTCCATCCATTGCTTCTTGTCCTGCCTTCAGGTGCTTTGGAGAAGAGCTTGACTCCCTCTTCTTTGGGGCAGCCCCTGAGATATTGGAAGGCTGTTTACATGTCCCCCCTCGTCCTTCTCTTCATTAAACCAGACATACCCAATTCCAGCAACCGTTCCGCCTTGTGGCAGCCCCTCAGATAGTGGAACACTGCTATCATGTCTCCCCTGTTTCTTCTTTTCTTTAGACTATCCAAACCCAAGTCCCGCAGCCGTTCTTCGTATGTTTTAGCCTCCAGACTTAGATCATCTTCGTTGCTCTTCTCTGAATTTTTTCCAAACTCTCAACATCTTTTTTGTGATATGGTGGCCAACACGGGCTGCAGTATTCCAGATGTGGTCTCACTAGGGTTTTATAAAGCGGTACTAATACTTCGTGTGATCTTGATTCTATGCCTCTGCTTATGCAACCCCGGATTACCTTTTTGGGCTGCTGCTGCACACGGCAGGCTCATGGTCAAGTGATCGTCCACTAGGACTCCAAGGTCCCTCTCACCGTTCCTTTTTTTAAGCCAGGTCTGGCCCAATCTGTATGCTCCATGACTGGAGTTTTTTAAGAAATGATTACCAATAAATATTTGTAGCTCAGGGTTGAAATGAATGTGTCCTTGGTGTTCTCTGAGCTTGGTAGGTTCCCCCCGCCTCCCCAGATATTTCAAGTGTTTACTTGATTGTGTTTGCTTGTTGTATGTGTGTCGATTTTTTTTAAAAATTGGATGTAATTATTTTTATTGTTTTTTTATCTATGTTCATATTCTTGTTGTGAGCCGCCCCGAGTCTTGGGAGAAGGGCGGTATACAGATTTAATTAAATAAATAAGTAAATTACCCAAATTAGGTAACATCATCAGTGCTGCAAACCTTTGGCCAGAAAGATTTAGGATCTCCTGCTTGAGCCGGGGGTTGGACTAGATGACCTCCAAGGTCTCTTCTGGCTCTGTTCCTCTGCTCTGTTCTTTTGATGTTATCCAAAAGTTTGATTTTTTTTTTTTTTGAAGTCAGCCAGCCAGGGCTCCCGGATGGGTTGGGTTGATATAATTATTGGCTAGTTTAAGAACTCACCACTGTCCTTTACTGGAAGAAAAAAAAAATCAGGAAAGAAAGCAAAGCAGGATTGGATCAATATTTACCCACCTCTGATGTCCAGCCATTGACCCTCGCATGAAATTGGACAGCTGGGCTTAATCGAAGTTTTTGTGGCCACCTGCTCTTCTTTCTCTCCATGTCGCCTGCAGGGGCCCAAATGGTGTTTTTGGATGAGAGAGACTTTCTTTCTTTCTTTCTTTCTTTCTTTCTTTCTTTCTTTCTTTCTTTCTTTCTTTCTTTCTTTCTTTCTTTCTTCCTTCCTTCCTTCCTACCTCCCTCCCTTCCATCTTTTTTCTTTACTTTCTCCTTTCTTTCTTTTTTCTTCCTTCCTTTCTCTTTCTTTCTTTTCCTTTCTTTCTTCCTCCCTCCCTTTCTTTCTTTCTTTCTTCTTTCTTCCTTCCTTCCTTCCTTCCATCCTTCCTCCCTTCCGTCTTTTTTCTTTACTTTCTCCTTTCTTTCTTTTTTCTTCCTTCCTTTCTCTTTCTTTCTTTTCCTTTCTTTCTTCCTCCCTCCCTTTCTTTCTTTCTTTCTTCTTTCTTCCTTCCTTCCTTCCATCCTTCCTCCATCTTTTTTCTTTCCTTTCTCCTTTCTTTCTTTTTTCTTCCTTTCTATCATCCTTTCTTTTTTCTTTCTTTTTCTCTTTCTTTCTTTCTTTCTTCTTTCTTTTTTCCTTCCTCCCTCCCTTTCTTTCTTCTTTCCATCTTTTTTCTTTCCTTCTTTCTCCTTTCTTTCTTTTTTCTCCCTTTCTCTCTTCCTTGCTTCCTCCCTCCCTCCCTCTCTTTCTTTCTTTCTTTCTTTCTTTCTCCTTACTTTCTTCTTTCTTTCTTTCTTTCTTTTCCTTCCTTCTTTCTTTTTTCTTTCTTTCTCCTTTCCTTCCTTCCTTCTTTCTTTCTTTTTCTTTCTTTCTTTCTTTTCCATCCTTCCTTCCTTCCTTCTTTCTTTCTCCCTCTCTCCCTCTTTCTTTCTTTCTTTCTTTCTTTCTTTCTTTCTCTTTCCTTCTTTATTTTTTCCTCCCTCCCCTCCCTCCCTCCCTCCCTCCCTCCCTCCCTCCCTCCCTTCCTTCCTTCCTTCCTTCCTTCCTTCCTTCCTTCCTTCCTTCCTTCCTTCCTTCCTTCCTTCCGCGCCCTCTTTCCCTTTTGCTCCTCCAGAAGGGAAAACCAAAGCGGGCATTTTGATGGATGAATGTGAAATGTTATCAGAATGAGTCTCCAGGGAGGAATATCAAGTAATTGTTATTTTCATTGCTTTCAAACACAGGAAATGCAGGACCTGGATTGAGCGGGAAAGAAAGCTGGTTGACGTGAGCGACATCTGTGGGGAGGCGTAGGTGGAAAGCACACAGATCAAGGTCCTGGTTTCACAGATGGGGCCGGCCTAGTGAGCCGTCTCAATTGCGGGGGTTACAAAGCAAGGGGTAAAATTGGAAATTTATTCACACTGGATGATTCCCTTGTCATGTCCTATCAAATCTTGCTGCCCACAAATTTCACCAGGAAAAGCAACATCTGAGTTAGCATAACACAGTTAGAAGGGACCTTGAGGTCTTCTAGTCCAACCCCCTGCAGACCCAATACCATTTCAGACAAATGGTTGTCCAGTCTCTTCTTAAAAACTTCCAGTGTGGGAGCATTCACCGCTTCTGGAGGCAGGTTGTTCCACTGGTTAATTGTTCTCACTGTCAGGAAGGTTCTCCTTAGTTCTAGATTGCTTCTCTCCTTGGTTAGTTTCCATCCATTGCTTCTTGTCCTGCCTTCAGGCACTCTGGAGAATAGCTTGACTCCCTCTTCTTTGGGGCAGGACTTGGGTTTGGTTAGTCTAAAGAAAAGAAGAAATTATAGCAGTATTTCAGTATTTGAGGGGCTGCCACAAAAAAGAGAGGGTCAAACTATTCTCCAAAGCATCAGAGGGCAGGACAAGAAACAATGGTTGGAAACTGATCAAAGAGAGAAGCAACCTGGAATTAAGGAGAAAGTTCCTAACAGTGAGGGCAATTAACCAGTGGAACAGCTTGTCACCAGAAATCGTGGGCGCTCCATCACTGGAGGTTTTTAAGAAGAGAGAGTGACTTGTCTGAGATGTTATAGGGTCTCCTGCTTGAGCAGAGGGGTGGACTAGATGACCTCCAAGGTACTTTCCAGCTATTCTATTCTATTCTATTCTGATTGGTTTCTTTTTTAACTTAGGGTTTTTTTTTATATTTATGTATTTAATGTAATTTCTATCATGTTGTGAGCCGCCCTGAGTTCTCCGGAATAGGGCAGCATAGAAATTAAATAAATAAATAAATAAATAAATAAATAAATAAATAAATAAATAAATAAATAAATAAATAAATAAATAAATAAATAAATAAATAAATAAATAATAATAATATTCTATTCTATTCTATTTTCTCTTGTATTCTCTATTCTACTGTACTCTACTCTACTCTGTTCTGTTCTACTCTACTCTACTCTGTTCTACTCTATTCTGTTCTGTTCTACTCTACTCTTCTCTACTCTACTCTACTCTACTCTACTCTGTTCTACTCTACTCTACTCTACTCTGTTCTGTTCTGTTCTGTTCTACTCTACTCTACTCTGTTCTATTCTACTCTTCTCTACTCTACTCTACTCTACTCTTCTCTACTCTTCTCTACTCTACTCCGTTCTACTCTACTCTACTCTGTTCTACTCTATTCTGTTCTGTTCTACTCTACTCTTCTCTACTCTACTCTACTCTACTCTGTTCTACTCTACTCTACTCTGTTCTGTTCTGTTCTGTTCTACTCTACTCTACTCTGTTCTATTCTACTCTTCTCTACTCTACTCTACTCTTCTCTACTCTTCTCTACTCTACTCTGTTCTACTCTACTCTACTCTGTTCTACTCTACTCTACTCTACTCTACTCTACTCTACTCTACTCCATGGAAGGGAAGGGTAACTAGGTGCAGGGATTTCATCATGTCATTATGGTGGCCATTTTGACTTTTTTGACCCCCTCCATGGTGGAGTTACAGAAGTGACCGGGTCAGCACCTGCAGGCATGGAGGAAAGGTGATGTGCAATTGAACTCCAGCGTCCCTGCTTGGAAAAGGCACCCAGACATCTAGTCGAGCTCCCATCTTTCCACTTCTCATCATTCCCCCCCCCCGCTATCCCCACCCCCGGCACTTCCTCCCTCTGCCTGCCAGGCTTTGCTCAAACCGAGGCGTGATATATGGAGTCGACCCCACCACGCACCCATCCCCACCATATTGTTTTGGCCGTTAATTTTATGAGTCGAATTATGCCCCGAGGCTTGAAGGAGCTTCACTTCCTCCTAGTAAATTTAATTTTATCCAGATACTCTGTTTTATGACAATCAGCAGGGACAGTAAATTGTCACCCTCAGAGCTGACAGAGGTTGTTTTTTTTTTCTCCCGCTTTCCTCTGCGAGTTTTGGCAAAAGATTATTTTGACTGACTATTCCTCGTAGGCAGGTGAAAAGAGCAGATTTCAGGTAATCCTTGACTTATGACCAAAACCGAGCCCAAAGGGAAGGGGAGGAGAGGGGAGGGGAGGGGAAGAGAAGAGAAGGGAACTGAAGGGAAGGGAAGGGAAGGAGGAGCAGAGGGATGATAAATGAGAGAAGGGGAGGAGGGAGGACTGGAGGGGAAAGGGGAGGGGAGGGGAGGGAAGGACGGCAGAGGGATGAGAGGAGAGGAGAGGAGGGGAGGGAAGAAGAGAGGAGGGGAGGGGAGGGGAGGAGAGGGGAGAAGAGAGGAGAGGGAAGGGAAGGAGAGGCAGAGGGATGAGAGGAGGGGAGAGGAGGGAAGAAGAGAGGAGAGTGGAGAGGAGAGGGAAGGGAAGGAGAGGCAGAGGGATGAGAGAGGAGGGAAGGGGAGGGAAGAAGAGAGGAGGGGAGGAGGAGGGGAGGGGAGAGGAGAGGAAAGGGGAGGGGTGGAGAGGAGAGAATCCAGAATAGAATAGAATAGAATAGAATAGAATAGAATAGAATAGAATAGAATAGAATAGAATAGAATAGAATAGAATAGAATAGAATAGAATAGAATAGTTGGAAGGAATCTTGGAGGTCATCTAGTCCAACCCCCTGCTCAGGCAGGAAACCCTATACCATTTCAGACAAATGGCTGTCCAATCTCAACTTCTGGATTCACAACTTCTGGAGGCAAGTTGTTGAGGAGGAGAGTTGAAATCCGTTTTTTGCAAAAGCCCAAACCGTACAGATGTTAGCCTTTTATTTCATTTTATTCACAGAGCTAATCAGCTTGACAGTGGGTTAATAAGTGTCAACTCGCACCCAGTGGTAAAAAGTGTGAAGATAAATGTGTAAAGGTTTCCTTTTTGGGTTGTTTTTAATTTTTTTGTAAGGATGCTTTCTTTTTTGAAAGAAAGGAGAAAGGAATCTCCCGGGCATACAAATACTTACATAGCATATTATCAGTGGAAGAAACCTACGGCTTGTGTGGGAAAGAGGTGGCCGAAAGAACGGCTGGTCAAAGAAAGATCAGATGGGGAGAGCTGAAAAAGAGAGAAACGAAAGAGGCGGCATCAGACTAGAAACCAGGAGACGGTGAGTTCTAGTCTGGCCTTAAGCACAAAAGCCAGCTGGGTAACTTTGGGCCAATAACTAGGAGACGGTGAGTTCTAGTCCCGCCTTAGCCATGATAAGTGGCTGACTGGCCAGTCACCAGAAGGTGGTGAATTCTAGTCCCGCCTTAGACATGAAAGCCAGCTAGGTGACTTTGGGCCAATTCCTGCCTCTCAGCCCAGCCCACCTCGCAGGGATGTTGTTGTGGGGAAAAGAGGTCCGCCATTTTGAGCTGTTTATAAAAAGAAATAAAGCCAAGATATACATATATTTATTTATTTATATCCTGCGTTTATTATGTTTTATAGACAAGCAGTCCTTGACTTACGACCATAATTGAGCCCAACGTTTATGTTGCTAAGTGAGACGTTTATTTGGTGAGTTTTGCCCCATTTTACGACTTTTCTTGCCATGGTTGCTAAGGGAATAACCTGGTCGTTAAGTGGAATCGGGCTCCCCCCCCATTGACTTTGCTTGTCAGAAGGCTGCAAATGGTGTCTACTTGACCCTGGGACACACTGTGACCGTCATAAATACGAGTCAGTTGCCAGTCGTCCGAATTTTGATCACCGTTAAGTGTGAAAAATGGTCCTGTCACTTTTTTTCAGGGATGTTGTAACTTCGGTCACTATAATAATAATAATAATAATAATAATAATAATAATAATAATAATAATAATAATAATAATAATAATAATAATAATAATAATAGTAAAGTTGGAAGGGACCTTGGAGGTCATCTAGTCCAACCCTCTGCTCAGGCAGGAAACCCTATACCATTTCGGACAAATGGCTGTCCAGTCTCTTTTTAAAAACTTCCAGTGTTGGAGCATTCACCGCTTCTGGAGGCAGGTGGTTCCACTGGTTAATTGTTCTCACTGTCAGGAAGTTTCTCCTTAGTTCCAGGTTGCTTCTCTCCTTGATTAGTTTCCATCTGTTGCTTCTTGTCCTGCTTTCAGGTGCTTCGGAGAATAGCTTGACTCCCTCTTCTTTGGTGAGATACAGGAACACGGCTATCATTTATTTATTATTTAGATTTTAGATTTCTATGCCGCCCTATTCCAAAAACTCATGTCCCCCCTCGTCCTTCTCTTCACTAAACTGGACATCCCCAATTCCAGGAACCGGTCCTTGTATGTTTTAGCCTCCTGTCTCTTAATCATCTTTGTTGCTCTTCTCTGTACTCTTTCTAGAGTCTCAACATCTTTTTTACATCGTGGTGACCAAAACTGGAGGTTGTATTCCAAGTGTGGCCTTACAATGAACTGTTGTAAGTTGAGGACTATCTGTATTACAGTATATAGTATATACTGTAGTCAGTCCCTCTCTCTCTCTTAGGGACTTGGTGATGTTGGCTTAATGACCACAGCGCTCACTTTATGATCAACGTCCACTTGGTCAAGTGCAGAGAAGAGCAACAAAGATGACCAGGGGGATGGAGGCTAAGACCTAGCAATAATGGTGGCAGGAATTGGGTATGTCCTGTCTAATGACAAGAAGGACACGGGATCAAAATTTGGACGCTGGCCACTGACTCGTATTTATGACTTTTGCAGCATGCCGGGGGGGGTCACACGATTCCCCTTTTGCGACCTGCTGACAAGCAAAGTCAACGGGGGAAGCCAGATTCACTTAACAGCCAAGCGATTCATTAAACAACTGTGTCAAGAAAGGTCGTAAAATGGGGCAAGACTCACTTAACAGCTGTCTCACTCGGCCACAAATGTTGGACTTGGTTGCGGTCGTAAGCCGAGGACCCCTCGCATGTAAAAGTAAAAAAGCTGAGGCTGCGACTTTATTTATCCTTTGCCACTGGCCTGTGGATTTATGACGGTTGCCGCATCCCGGCGTCCCGTGATCGCCAAATTTGCGACCTTAACTGATGCCTTTTGACCAGCAAAGCCAATGGGAGAAGCTGGATTCGCTTAGCGACCCACGCGATTCGCTTAACAACTGTGGCAAAACAGGACGTAAGAGGGGGCAAAACTGACTTAACAACAATAATTTGGGGCTCAATGGGGGCCTTTCTTAGCGAAGGAAACTCCAGTCCCGATTATCGTCGTAAGTCGAGGACTTCCTGTCACAATAGAACCCTTTTCTAGTCTGTATTGGCACCTCTGCCGATTTCTGTTCCGGGTGACGAAATCCCCAGTGTTGATAGTTATTTACATATAAACCACAGGATAACATCCCTAATCTGTCTGATTAGGCCAAGGTTTAAATTAAAAGTCTCTCGGAAATTTACCTCTTTCCATTGTCAAAGTTAATAGTAGTTTGGGAGATAAACTTCGTGGGAAAAGGCAGCTTCCCCGCTGAGCTAATTAACACCAATTTAGGCTCTTAGATGAGTGGTTTGATTCCAGAGTCCTCAGCGACCCCTCTAATAAATCAGAGATAAAGAATAAGGGAGGCCTGGAGGAAAGAGAAGGACCTGGGGAGCAGGTGCCAAAAAGCCACAGATGGGGCACAGCAGGAAAGGTACAAGTGGGAAAGTAGGCTGGCTGGGGGTCTGTTATAGGCAGTCCCCGACTTACGACCAAAAAAAATAAACTAGAGGTTGCCTTGCTGAGCAAGGTGGCGGTGAAGAGAGTTGCACCTAATTTTACAACCTATTTACAGGTATTCCTCGACTTAGGACCTCAATTGCCCCCCCCAAATTTCAGTCGTTAAGGGAGACAAGTGAATTTTGCCCCATTTTATGACCTTTTTGCCACCATTGTTGAGTGAATCACTGCAGCTGATATGTTAGTTACCTGATGGTTGAGTGAACCCGGCTTCCCCCATTGATTTTGCTTGTCTGATCCAAAGGGGATCATGTGACCCTGGGAGACTCCGACCGTCATAAACTAGATGACCTCCAAGGTCCCTTCCAACATTGTTGTTGTTGTTGTTGTTGTTGTCGTCATCATCATCATCATCATCATCATTATCATCATTATTGGTCACCACGATGTAAAAAAGATGTTAAGACTCTAGGGCAGCGGTTCTCAACCTGTGGGTCACGACCCCATTTGGGGTCGAACGACCATTTCACGGGGGTCGCCAAGCACTGCAGTCCGCCATTTTTTTTTGGTCAGCCATTTTTTTTTTGGTCGGCCATTTTTTTCCCTATTGCGATGCGGGCCGTTGCGCCGCGCATGCGCGATGCGCCCCGTCGCACCGCGCATGCATGATGCACCGTGCCACGCATGTGCGATGCGCCCTGTCATGCCGCGCATGCGCGATGCGGGCCGGGGTCGAGCCCCGGAAAAGGTTGAGAACCGCTGCTCTAGGGCAGTGTTTCTCAATCTTGACAATTTCAAGGCATGTGGACTTCAACTCGCAGAATTGTCAAGGTTGAGAAACACTGCTCTAGGGCTTGGTGTCTTTTGTGAACCAAAAATACTGGGTGAATTGAATTAATGGTAACTGTGTAGTAGGGAAACAGGCACGCTGGCTGAGGAATTCTGGGAGTTGGAGTCCACAAGTCATAAAAGGGCCAAGGTTGCCTACCCTTGCTCTAAAAAAGAGTGCAGAGAAGAGCAACAAAGAGGATCAGGGGACTGGAGGCTGAAACATACGAAGAACAGTTGTAGGAATTGGTTGCAATTGTTTCAGGAACGGGTGAGCCAAACTCCAGAGGAAAAACAAAGCTATTGAAGAATCCTCTCGGTTATCTTGTAAATCAGAAGCAGTTTGTTTCTGAAGAACAGTTGGGAAACGGGAGTGGGTGGTTACTAACACTTCCCTGCCCTGTTTTCAGCTTCCAAGCTGCGCCTGGTTAGAACAGGAGGCTGAAATAAAGAAAAGTCAGCACAATTTATCAGAGCAGCTCTCTCCTTCAAGGAATATATGAAGGCAATCCTCACAGAGAGGGATTGGCCTGAAGACACCCAGCTGGCTTTCATGCCTAAGGTGGGACTAGAACTCACCATCTGCTAGTGATTGGCCCAAAATCATCCAGTTGGTTTTTGTGCCTAAGGCAGGACTAGAACTCACCATCTGCTAGTGATTGGCCCAAAGTCACCCAACTGACTTTCATGCCTAAGGTGGGACTAGAACTCACCGTCTCCTGGTGATTGGCCCAAAATCAACCAGCCTGCTTTCATGCCTAAGGTGGGACTAGAACTCACCGTCTCCTGGTGATTGACTCAGAGTCAACCTGGACTGAGGTACGTTTTAGTAAAAAGAGCACAATACATTTCTTCATTCACAGAACCGTTTCAATACTGGAGATTCTGAGACTGGTTTCAGGGAACATTTGATCAGCCCAACAGCTTATCTGACTTTGTTTTGGTACAAAGAAGCATATTTTTCTCAGCTGGATCTGCTTTACTCGCGCTGCAGGTTGCTGGGATGAAGTTAGGAGTCTTCAAGAGTGTGGTCAAAAAAGATGATGATGATGATGATGATAAGAATAATAATAAAGTTGGAAGGGACCTTGGAGGTCATCTAGTCCAACCCCCTGTTCAGGCAGGAAATCCTATACCATTTCAGACAACTGGCAGGTTGCTGGGGTGAAGTTAGAGGTCTTCAAGAGTGTGGTCAAAAAAGATAATGATGATGGTGATGATGATGATGATGATGAAGATGATAAGAATAAGAATAATAAAGTTGGAAGGGACCTTGGAGGTCATCTAGTCCAACCCCCTGCTCAGGCAGGAAATCCTATACCATTTCAGACAAATGACAGGTTGCTGGGGTGAAGTTAGAGGTCTTCAAGAGTGTGGTCAAAAAAGATGATGATGATGATGATGATGATGATGATGATGATGATAATGTTGGAAGGGACCTTGGAGGTCGTCTAGTCCAACCCCCTGCTCAAGCAAGTGACCCTATAGCAGTGCTGGTGAACCTGTGACACGCGTGCCAGAGGCACTCAGAGCCCTCTCTGTGGGCACACCTGCCGCCGCCGCCACCAGCTCGCGCAGGTCCGTTAGGCCGCCGCTGGTGCCCAGAGTGGCAGCCCCACCCACCACAAAGGAGGTGAAGCAGCTGGCTAGCAAGCTCAAGCAGAGGTGGTAGACCACGCCCCCCATGCACTCGCTGGCCTCCGATGGTGTCAGGCAATAGCCGCCCCTGCCTCGCCTTGCCCCGCAACAATGGCACCCCCACCCTATCCCCTGCCTCACCCCGCAGGATGAGCCTCCTGCCCATCGCCCCACCCACCAGAGACCCCCTGGATCTCCCCCAATCCTGCCCAGCATCCACGGGCGTCCCCCCCCCACGAGCAACCTCAAGGTGTGCTGCAGCTGCCAAAAAAGCCAACACAGTGCTAGGCTGCATTAACAGAGGGAGAGAATCAAGATCTCGTGAAGTGGTAATACCACTTTACAAGGCCTTGGTAAGGCCATACTTGCAATACTGCATCCAGTTTTGGTCACCACGATGTAGGAAAGATGTTGAGACTCTAGAAAGAGGGCAGAGAAGAGCAACAAAGAGGATCAGGGGACTGGAGGCTAAAGCATACAAGGAACGGTTGCTGGAATTGGGTATGTCTAGTTTAACAAAGAGAAGGACGAGGGGGACAGGATAGCAGTATTCCAGTATCTCAGGGGCTGCCACAAAGAAGAGGGAGTCAAGCTATTCTCCAAAGCGCCTGAAGGCAGGACAAGAAGCAAAGGATGGAAACTAATCAAGGAGAGAAGCAACCTGGAATTAAGGAGAAACTTCCTGACAGTGAGAACAATTAACCAGTGGAACAACCTGCCTCCAGAAGCTGTGAATGCTCCAACACTGGAAGTCTTTAAGAAGAAACCGGACAGCCATTTGTCCGAAATGGTATAGGGTTTCCTGCCCGAGCAGGGGGTTGGACTAGATGACCTCCAAGGTCCCTTCCAACTTTATTATTATTGTTATTGTTATTATTATTATTATTATTATTATTATTATTATTACCACACCCATGCCCACTCAGTCTGCCGTGACCACCGCAGCCACGCCCACTCAGTGGGCTACGCCCCCTGCCACCCCTGAGGGCATCACAATGCTGGCACTTTGTGATAAATAAGTGGGTTTGGGGTTGCGGTTTGGGCACTCAGTCTCTAAAAGTTTTGCCATCACTGCCCTATAGTGTAAGGTCTCCTGCTTGAGCAGGGGGTTGGACTAGATGATCTCCAAGGTCCCTTCCAACTCTGTTATTCTGTAACTTTTTCTGACCGGGCGAATACATAATCATCAGATCAATTCCAACTCGATGGTTCTCTTCCCACTAAAACGCCCTTCCGATGCCGTTACAGGCAGGCTGGTCAGACCAAAAGATTACAAAGCTGGCTTAGCCTGGCACAAGCCATGTGCAATCAAATGCTCCAGTTCTCTCAGAAGGCTTAGAAAGGATTTGCTCAACCAAGCCAATTTCCCAAATCCAGTCAATCGGAATAGGGCTTCCCTGGATTCTGCAACCCAACAGGCAGCAAAGTCCAGCTGAGTCTGGAAATATATTTCAACGCAGCTTCAGAGTGAATTTCCGGCTAAGTTACCAAGCTGACCAGCAAAACGGTTTGGTTTAAGTAGTGTAAGATGCTAGCCTAGTAACCAGGAGATGGTGAGTCCTAATCCATCTCAGGTACGAAAGCTGGCTGGTGTTGTGATTCCTCGCCAGCCAGTGGACCCGGCAGCTGAATCTGGGGAATTGGAGGAGGAGGAGGAGGAGGAGGGGCCTGGAGTGACATCAAAGGCAGAGGAAGGCTCTGAGGAGCTCCAAGACTTACAGTTGGACAAGGAGCCTGGCCCCTCTACTCACGCTCAGGCTGAGACACAGCTGTGCTGGGAGCCTGAGTTAGACAGTGATGAAGAACAGCTGGGACAAATCCGGGATGCATGAAAGCGCCGGCAAGAGAAGCGAGTAGGACAGAGGAATGCAATGGGGCGGCTCCAAGGGCAAAGGAGAAGGCATTAGGAAGCCACGCCTTGGCTGAATAATAAAAGGGAAGGTGTGGGAGGTGCTGGTTGTCAAAGGCAACCGTTGGTGCTGAGGAATCGAGTTTCGGTGGACTGTGTTTGTTTGCCTTGGACATTGACTCAGGTCTGTGACAATAAAAGGGGTTGGTTTTTCTTGCGATTCCTGCCTGCTTGATTGGAAGAGGGGTTACTCCTTCTGAGCACAACAAGGACTCACGTAGGCTGGGACAGAACAGCTGGTGACTTTGGTCCAATCACCAGGAGATTGTGAGTTCTACTCCCACCCTGGGCATGATAGCTGGCTGGGTGACTCTGGGCCAATCACCAGGAAGCAGTGAGTTCTAGTCTCTCCTTTAGGTATGAAAGCCAGCTGGACGATTTTGGGTGAATCACTCGGAAATGGGTTCTAGTCCCGTCTTAAGCATGAAACTGGCTGGTTGACTTTGAGCCAGTCACCAGGAGAAGGTAAGTTCTAGTCCCACCTTAGGCACAAAAACTGGCTGGGTGACCTTGGGCCAATCACCAGGAGGCGATGAGTTCTAGTCAGTGGTGGGATTCAAATAGGTGAACAACCAGTTCTCTGTGTGTGGATGCTGCTTCCGGAAGTCAGTTCTGGGCCTGGGCAACAAAAAATTAGCTACCAGATTAATTTTGTTTACCCTGTACTCACTTTGGGAAGCTGGGTGGAGGGGTATGTTGGGGAGGGTGTTAGATTGTTAGATTGTTTTGTACTCAACTGTAATACTTGTAATATATAATAAAAAATGCTTACTGAGAGAGAGGAGTTGCTCGGACAGTACCTCTGGACTACATCTGAAGGGGGGTGAGAGGGAAGAGTAAGAGAGGGGAGAGGGAAGTAGGAAGGTTGGGGCAGAAGAGGTGAAGTGGAGAGAGAGGGAAGGAGAGAGATGGAGGAAGGGGGAAGTAGGAGAAGATAGGGAGGAAGAAAGAGGGTGGATGTGGTGTAGGGGGTGCCGTCCGGGCAACACCTAAGTGTAGGTATTTAAACTTTTGTATGTTGAAAGATGGAAGAGGATGTATTATGTTGAGTTGTATATCTAGGTTTTTTAATAGGTTTTTATTCTGGGATTTTATGTATTTTTTGTTAAAATTATAAAATTAATAAAATATATTTAAAAATAAAATAAAAAAATTAGCTACCAGTTCTTGCCGAAATGGTGCGAACCGACTGAATCCCACCACTGGTTCTAGTCTTTCCTTTAGGCCAGCGGTTCTCAACCTATGGGTCGCGACCCCATTTGGGGTCGAACGACCGTTTCGCGGGGGTCGCCGGACACCGCCGTCCGCCATTTTGTTTTTGTTTGTTTGTTTGTTTTCGTCGCATGCGCACTGCGCGTGCACGGTTCGGGCAATCGCACGCACCGTGCATGCACGGATCGGCCCGTCGCCGTCCGCCATTTTGTTTTTTGTTTTGTTTTGTTTTGTTTTCGTCGCGCGCGTGCCGCGCATGCGCGGATCGGCCCATCGCGGTCCGCCATTTTCTTTTTTTCTTTTTTTGTTTTATTGTTTTGTTTTTTTTCGTCGCGTGCGCGCCGCGCATGCACGGTTCGGGCCATCGCGGTCCACCATTTGTTTGTTTTTTGGTCGCGCGCATCGCGCATGCGTGGATCGGCCCAGCGTGCGCATGTGCGCGCACGCCAGGGTCGCACCGTGCATGGGCGGGGCAAGTGGGGTGTCAATCTGAAAAAGGTTGAGAACCACTGCTTTAGGCTGAAATCCAGCTGGATGACTTAAGGCCAATCACCAGGTAACTGTAAATTCTAGTCTCGCCTTAAGCATGAAAGCCGGCTGAGTGACTTTTGGTCAATCACCAGGCGACCGTGAGTTCTAGTCCTGCCTTAGGCATGAAAGCTAAGAAGACCAAGACAAACCATTTCCCCCCAGAATTGCCAAGGAACCTGCAAAGACTTTTCTATCCTAATGGAAATCAAACCTGGTTTGGTGGGACCCCTGCCCCTTCCCCCAAATAGAAATGGATAGGTTTAAGGCGTATGGCTGAGGCATGATGTGAGGAGTGGGGAATGTTTGCCAAATCAGACGTTTACAAAGACTAATACTTAGTGTTGTATTTCAGGTACTATGATGATTGCTTCTTAATATGATCTTATGTTTAATGTTGATTGTTTCAATTAAAAAACAACAACGGTCGACTTTCGGCTCCAAAACGACACAGCCAACATTCACACAATTAAAAGGTGACATTCCCGCCTCAGGCTTGGTGAAGTGTTTTAACTTTATTTCTTCAGTGAGACACAACAAAGAACTGTGCGCTGTATATTTCGGAGAACTTCGGAAAGCTCAGCCCCGAATTTCCTATTTATAGCCTTTCCTGTTCTAATATTTACATAATTGTTCGTATCTCATTTGCGAACCGATCATGGTTTGCATTTCGGGTTTGAGCAGAGAAATTGAGAGGACATAATCATCTCCTCTCCTAAATTTTAAAACATTCCTACGCTGAACGTCTTCATAGGTACGAACACAACCACAGGTAGCCCTTGACTTAAGACGATTCATTTGGTGAAGGTTCAAACGGCACTGGGGAAAAAAGGGATTTACAACTATTTTTTCACACAACTGTGGCAGCATTCCTGCAAACAAAGTCAAGGGGGGAGGGGGGAAGCCAGCTTCACTTAACAGCCGTGTTACGGACTTAACAACTGCAGTGATTCACTTAACAACTTGGCAAGAAAAGAAGGTGTGAAGTGGGGCAAACTCACATAACAAATATCTCACATCTCAATTGGGGGTCATTCTCTGAAATAGTATAGGGTTTCCTGCCTGAGCAGGGGGTTGGACTAGATGACCTTCAAGGTCCCTTCCAACTACATCATCATCATCATCATCATCATCATCATCATCATCATCATCATTATTATTATTATTATTATTATTATTATTATTATTATTATTATTATTATTATTATTATTATTATTATTATTATTGGATCATCGCACAGTCAGCCAGATGCTCAGACTGGATTTGGCATTTTTGTCTACCTATCGAGTCCTTACCCAGGACCTGGGATGGGCAGACGTGGATGTTTGATGGTATTACAGATATCATCCCAGGATGGAAGCAGTTCCTAGTAAGACCGCCTTTTGCAATTGACTAATGGCGAATTTGTCAATGCCGATGATGGTGTTCAAGTGGTGCTCCAGTTGTTTTGGGATTGCACCCAAGGCGCCTATGACTATTGGTACTAGCCTTGCTTGCCTTTGCCACAGTCTTTCTATTTCTGTTTGTAGGTCTTTGCATTTTGTTATCTTCTCCTTTCTCGTCTATTCTGCTGCCTCCAGGCACTGCCACGTCCCCTATCCAGACTTTTTTTTTGGTTTTTCTTATCGACAATTGTTAAGTCCGGGGTGTTATGTTGCAGGTGCTTGTCTGTTTGAATTCTGACATCCCAGAGCAGTTTAATTTTATCATTTTCTATGACTTTCTCTATTTTACGATCCCACCAGTTCTTGCTTACAGGCAAATGATATTTCTTGCAGATCTTCCAATGCACCATTGTTGTTACTTTGTCATGCCGCTGTTTGTAGTCAGTCTGTGCGATTTTCTTGCAGCAGCTTACCAGGTGGGCCACTGTTTCTTCAGGTTCTTTGCATAGGCGGCACTTACTGTCCGTTGCTGTCTTCTCAATTTTGACTTTATATGCATTTGTCCTTAAGGCTTGGTCTTGTGCAGCCAGAATTAGTCCCTCGGTCTCTTTCTTCAACTTTCCTGCTCTTAGCTATTGCCAGGTCTTGTTATTATCTGCTTTCCCAGCTATTTTTTTTAATGTACTGGCCATGTAGTGCTTTGCCTTCCCATGCCTCTATTCTGTTCTTCATTTGGTCTTTCTTGTAGGCCAGTTTGGTCTCTCCAGTAGTCAGTAAGCCTTCCTGATATACTAATTTCAGTGCATCTTCATCATTGTCCTTCAGATATTTTTCCAAAGCCATTGTTTCTTCTTCAACCATCTGATGTACTTGCAGCATTCCACGCCCACCTATTTGCCTTGGTAAATAAAGTCTGTCAATGTCACTGCGTGGATGAAGGGAATGATTCATTGTCATTATTTTTCTGGTCTTCCTGTCCATTGCTTTTAGTTCTGCTTGAGTCCAGTCCACTATTCCAGCTGTGTATCTAATGACTGGAATTGCCCAGGTGTTGATTGCCGTCATGGTATTTCCTCCATTGAGTTTGGACTTTAAGATCTTCTTCACTCTCTTGATGTATTCACCTCTAATCTTTTTCTTGACTTCAGTGTGCTTGATGTTGTCAGCTTGAAGGATACCCAAGTATTTGTAGTAATCTTCCTCATCCAGACTCTTAATGTTATTTTCACTATTTTTTCCTTGTCTTCTTCTTCTTCTTCTTCTTCTTCTTCTTCTTCTTCTTCTTCTTCTTCTTCTTCTTCTTCTTCTTCTTCTTCTTCTTCTTCTTCTTCTTCTTCTTCTTCTTCTTCTTCTTCTTCTTCTTCTTCTTCTTCTTCTTCTTCTTCTTATTATTATTATTATTATTATTATTATTATTATTATTATTATTATTATTATTATTATTATTATTATTATTATTATTATTATGTCAAGGCCTACCTGTATAAAAGGAAATTTTGTGTTCTCTTCTGGGTTCTCTTTTTTCATAGAGAGGCCTTGAAAATTTTCAATAAAATGTATAAATGATCAGCTGCTTTTTAGGGAAAAGGCTGCTGAGGCCCAACTGGGCTATCATTGACCAGCCCACATTTGTGGACTTCAACTCCCAGAATTCCCCAACCAGCACTTGTGGGAATTCTGGGAATTGCGGTCCACACATATTAGTTGTTGAAGTTGAGAAATACTCATCCAGAGAGAAGCAAATTGGTCCCACAATGTATTCTTTTTGCCTTGACATCCATGTTTTGAAGTTTCGTTAGGCATTTTTTTAAAAACCCATAATTTAGTCAGAAGACACATATTTTCTCTCTACCGGGAGAAATCTCTATGGTTCCCTGACTTCAGTTTCCTTCGAGATATATATATATATTATTCCAGGCTGCATTTGGCTCATCTGCTCTGCTCCGAGTGCTTTACGCTGCTGCTGGTTCCAATTTAATGATTTTCACTTAATGGCATATTGTAATTGTCCTGTTTTTATTTTAAGCATATTAAAACTCCCGGTAAACAGGCAACGTTGGGAGGACAACATGCCCTCAAAAGCGGGTAAGGAACCCATTAAATAGAATAATTGAAAAGATGATAATTGGGACGTGCATGGAAATGATTGGAAAGCTGCATTGCGTTCCACTCATTAGCCCCGGGAAAAGCTTTGACGGATTTCAGAGTTCTTGAGGTATATTTTCTCAAAGCCCTTCCAGAAAAGTCAAACCAGAGCGAGGCTACCCAGGCCCTTGCTATAGATGGAATTACATTTATTTATTTCTGTAGGGCCTTTTTATTTTTACAACAACTTAAGGCAGCAAACATTTCCGGCACACGTTGTCCTCTTGTTTTCTTCACAACAACAGTCAGCCGGTCAATCGGCCAGCTTTTGTGCCTTGGGTGGAACTAGAACTCACAGTCACATGGGGATTGGCCCAAAGTCACCCAGCCGGTTTTCATGCCTAAGGCGGCACTAGAACTCACTGTCTCCTGGTGATTGGCCTAACGTCACCCAACTGATTTTCATGCCGAAGATGGGACTAGAGCAGCGGTTCTCAACCTGTGGGTCGCGACCCCATTTGGGGTCGAACGACCATTTCAAGGGGGTCGCCAAACACCACAGTCCGCCATTTTTTTTGGGTCGGCCATTTTTTTGGGGGTCAGCCATTTTTCCCCCTTTGCGATGCGGGCCGTCGCGCCGCGCATGCGCGATGCGGGCCCGGCATTTTTTTTTTTTTGGTCGGCCATTTTTTTGAGGGGTCGGCCATTTTTTGGGGGGGGGTCAGCCATTTTTTTTTGGCCGGCCATTTTTTTCCCCTTTGCGATGCAGGCCATTGCGCCGTGCATGCACGATGCGGGCCGTCGCGCTGCGCATATGCGATGCGGGATGTCGCGCCGCGCATGCGCAATGTGGGCCGTTGTGCCGCGCATGCGCAATGCGCCCCACTGCGCCACGCATGCGCAATGCACCCCGTCACGCCACGCATGCGCAATGCACCCCATTGCGCCACGCATGCGCAATCCGCCCCGTCACGCCGCGCATACGCGGTGCGGACCGGGGTCAAGCCCCGGAAAAGGTTGAGAACCGCTGGACTAGAGCTCACCATCTCCTGATGATTGACTCAGTCACCCCGCCGGTTTTCATGCCGAAGGCGGGACTAGAACTCACCATCTCCTGGTGATTGGCCTAAAGTCACCCAGCTGACTTTTAGGCCTAAGGCAGAACTAGAACTCACTGTCTCCTGGTTTCTAGGCCAGTATCTGAACTACTACAGGAAATAGGGTATGTTTTTTGTGTGACTTCCTTGCAAATACTTCAGAAAGACCCATCATATCCCTCTTTGCTCTTTAGGTCAAGTTTCAATCAGAGGAAGAAATTTCAGATTCCTCTTCTGTTATCCATGTGTTTAGTTTTCCATGAGGTCATCTCAGTTGGTAGAGAACAATGGGCTTTGTAGTGCTGGAGGACAAAGGAATTTTTTCCTCCCTGTGCAAACAAAGATGCTACCCACTTGGGTGACAACAGGTAAATATTTTATCCCCCCTTATAAACCTTCCATTTGTGTATGGTGACCATTATGTCTCTCGATCAATTTCAGATACCTCTAAGAAGTCTGGTGGCTGGGGAATTCTGGGAATTGAAGTCTACCAAGCCGAAGGAATTCTGGGAGATGAAGTCCACCAATAGTGGCCAGGGAATTCACAGCTCTTAAAGTTTGCTTGAAAGACCTGATTCTAAGTCAAATGTTTTCAGACTGTGGAACCTAAGAACATAAGAACATAAGAAGAGCCATGCTGAATCAGGCCAAAACCCATCCAGCATTCTGTGTCACACAGTGGCCCACCAATTGTACATGGGGATCTTGAGCAGAAAGAGAAGGCAAAACCCTCCCTTTCCCTTGACCCCCAACAAATGGTACTCAAGGGAATCCTGCCTGCCTCAACCAACATGGAGGCGGCACATGGACATCTGTTTTAATAACCACCGATACACTTGGCATCCATGAATCTGTCTAACCCTGCCTTGAAGCTATCAAGGCTGACAGCTGTCACGACCTCTTCTGGAAGTGAATTCCATAAATCAACGACCCTCTGGGTGAAGAAATATTTCCCTTTATTTGTCCTCACTTTCTTAGCTATGAGCTTTAGGGAGTGCCCCCTTGTCCTAGTATTGTGTGATAGAGAAAAGAATTTTTCTCTATCCACCTTTTCTATCCCATGCATGATTTTATACACTTCGATCAAGTCACCCCTTAAAGGGAGGGATAAATTAACGATATGGATGGAGTTGTGGTTGAGTGGAATGAATGTGATGAACTGGCTAGCCTGCCTGGCATGGCAGAGGCGGAGGGGAGGGGAGACGCTGGCTCTGGGGTGATAGAGGGCTAAAGTATACCGGTCTTGCTGGGGAGAGGCAGATATGGCGGGAGCCATAGGGTAGGCCATTCTCGGGGAACAAGAGCTCGCTGTCTAAAAGCGATCCCTTGCTCCGACCCTGTGAGTTCAACCCGAAGTACTGGTAATGGGCGAAATCCGGACTCTGGGCTCAGGCTGCTGCTGCTCAATGCCAGGTCGGTTGTAAATAAAGCTCCCCTCATCCATGATCTTCTCCTGGATGAGGAGGCCGACCTCGCATGTGTGACCGAGACCTGGCTGGGCACGGAGGGAGGAGTTCCTCTCTCTGAGATGTGTCCAGCCGGGTTTCAGGTATGGCACCAGCCACGACCCCAGAGAAGGGGGGGAGGAGTGGCTATTATAGCCAAGAAGACCTTTAGCCTACGCAGGATTGCTGTTTCAGAGATTGCGGGTTGTGAGTTGCTCCTTGTGAAGTTGGACCTAGGGGTTCAGGTGGGCTTGTTGCTCGCGTACCTGCCTCCCAGCTGTGTGTCAACAGCCCTGCCTGCGCTACTTGAGGGGGTTGCTGGGCTGGCAGTTGAATTCCCCGGGCTTATTGTCTTGGGGGACTTAAATCTTCCATCGCTCGGCGAATCCTCTGGGTTGGCGCAGGAGTTCATGGCCACCATGGCAACCATGAACCTGACTCAGGTAGTTCAGGGTCTGACTCACGAGAGGGGACACACTCCCGACATGGTATTCCTCTCAGAACAGTTGAGCAATGATCTGAATTTAAGGGGCTTAGATATCTTGCCTATGTCATGGTCAGACCATTTTCTGTTACGGCTTGTTTTCAAGGCTCCAATCCTCCCCCGCAGGGAGGCGGAACCGATTAGGTGGTTCCGCCCCAGACGTCTGATGGACCCAGAGAGCTTTCAGAGGACGCATGGGGAAATACCGGATTCTCTCATTCTCGGTTCGGCAGAGTCCCTGGTTACGGCCTGGAATATGGCTGCGAAGGGGGCTCTTGACCGGATCACGCCGCTGCGACCTCTCTGTGGTAGCAGACCCAGGAGATCTCCTTGGTTCACTGAGGAACTCAGGGGGATGAAGTGCCAGAAGAGACGTCTAGAGAAGCGATGGAGGAAAAGTAAATCCATATCTGACCGAACACTTTTAAAATCTTATATCAAGACTTATCAGGTAGCGCTCAAGGCGGCAAGATGCGCGTATCATTCCGCCTTGATTGCATCTGCGGAATCCCGCCCAGCCGCCCTGTTTAGGGTAACTCGCTCCCTCCTTAATCAGGGGGGGGTTGATGCACCCTTGCAGGGTAGTGCTGAGGACTTATTAGTTTTTCGCGGATAAAATCGCCCAGATTCGGATGGACCTTGACTCCAATTGGAATGCAGTGTCGGCTGATAATGATTCAGTCGAGATGACAGGGACTCGTCTTGATCCTGTTGTGTGGGAGGAGTTTGACCCTGTGGCACCCGATGAAGTGGACAAGGCTATTGGAGCTGTGAGTTCCGCCACCTGTTTATTAGACCCGTGCCCCTCCTGGCTGGTTTCAGCCAGCAGGGAGGTGACGCGGGGCTGGGTTCAGGAGATTGTCAACGCTTCTTTGAGGGAGGGGTCCTTTCCGGCTCCCTGCAAGGAGGCAATTGTGCGCCCCCTCCTCAAGAAGCCTTCCCTGGACCCAGCTGTATTAAACAACTACCGTCCTGTCTCCAATCTTCCCTTTATAGGGAAGGTTGTTGAGAAGGTGGTGTCACTCCAGCTCCAACGGTCCTTGGATGAGGCTGATTATCTGGGCCCTCAACAGTCAGGATTCAGGCTCGGCTACTCCACGGAAACTGCTTTGGTCGCGCTGACGGATGATCTCTGGCGGGCCCGGGATAGGGGATTTTCCACTATCCTGGTGCTACTTGACCTCTCAGCGGCTTTCGATACCATTGACCATGGTATCCTTCTGCACCGACTGGAGGGGTTGGGGGTTGGAGGCACTGTTTTGCAGTGGTTCACCTCCTACCTCACTGGTCGGTCGCAGTCGGTGTTGGCAGGGGGTCAGAGGTCGACCCCTAGGTTCCTCCCTTGTGGGGTCCCTCAGGGATCGGTCCTCTCCCCTCTGCTGTTTAATATCTACATGAAACTGCTGGGTGAGATCATCCGACAACACGGGGTGAGATATCATCAGTATGCTGATGATACCCAGCTTTACATCTCCACCCCGTGTCATTTCAGTGAAGCAGCGGAAGTGATGTGCCGATGTCTGGAGGCTGTTAGGGTTTGGATGGGTGCCAACAGGCTCAAGCTCAACCCCGACAAGACGGAGTGGCTATGGGTTCTGCCTCCCAAGGATAATTCAATCTATCCGTCCATCAGCCTGGGGGGGGAGTTTTTGACCCCCTCGGAGAAGGTCCGCAACTTGGGCTTCCTCCTCGATCCACAGCTAAATTTGGAACATCATTTTTCGGCTGTGGCGAGGAGGACATTTGCCCAGGTTCACCTGGTACACCAGTTGCGGCCCTATTTGGACCGGGAGTCTCTTCTCACAGTCACTCATGCCCTTATCACCTCGAGGCTCGACTACTGCAATGCTCTCTACATGGGGCTACCTTTGAAAAACGTTCGGAGACTTCAGGTAATGCAGAATGCAGCCACGCGAGCAGTGTTGGGCTTGCCCAGAAATGCCCACATTTCGGCATCACTCCGCGAGCTGCATTGGCTGCCAATTGGTCTCCGAACCCAATTCAAAGTGTTGGTTATGACCTATAAAGCCCTACATGGCATCGGACCAGGTTACTTACGGGACCGTCTGCTGCCCCATGAATCCCAGCGGCCAGTTAGGGCCCACAGAGTCGGCCTTCTCCAGGTCCCGTCAGCCAGACAGTGTCGCCTGGCGGGGCCTAGGGGAAGAGCCTTCTCTGTTGCGGCCCCAGCCCTCTGGAACCAACTTCCCCCGGAGATCCGTGTCGCCCCCACCCTCTCCGCCTTTCGTAAATTACTCAAAACACACCTCTGCCGGCAGGCCTGGGGTAGTTAACATCTTGCCCCAAGCCAGAGTATGTCTGTGGGTATGCTGAATGATTGTTGTTTTTTTTTTAAATTAAGAGGTTTTATATTTACATGTATTTTTATATGTTGATTTCTACTGTGTTGTGAGCCGCCCTGAGTTCTTCGGAATAGGGCGGCATAGAAATCGAATTAATAATAATAATAATAATAATAATAATAATAATAATAATAATAATAATAATAATAATAATAATAATAATGATAATAAACGCCGTCTTTCAAGGCTGAAGAGACCAAGGTGTTGCAATCTGGTTTCATAAGGGAGGCGCTCCATTTCCTTGATCATTCTTGTTGCCCTTTTTTGCACCTTTTCCAGTTCCATTATATCCTTCTTGAGGTGCGGTGACCAGAACTGTACACAGTACTCCAAGTGTGGTCTCACCATCGATTTGTACAGAGGCAATACAACACTTGCTGACTTATTTTCGGTTCCCTTCCTAATCATGCCAAGCATGGAATTTGCTTTTTTTTGGTTACAAAATAAAATAAATCTTGAAATTTCTGATCAAGAGGCAAAACTAGCATGGAAAATTGCCTGTGCCGTCAGATGTAGTTTGAAAAACCCTGGGTTTTTTTTTCTTTTTAAAAATGACTCTTTTGGCCCCAAGAGAACAGTAGCTATCTAGATTAGGGGACCCCAAACTTGACAACTTGTGGACCTCAGATTCCCAGAATTCCTCAACTAGCTTGGAGTTTGGAGTTCCCTAATCTAATACTTGTGGACTTCAGCGCAACATGGCTGCCTGAGGAATTCTGGAAGTTGAAGTCCACAAGTTTAATAATAGAATAGAGCTGGAAGGGACCTTGGAGGTCTTCTAGTCCAGCCCCCTGCTCAAGCAGGAGAACATACCATCTCAGATAAGTGACTGTCTCGCCTCTTCCTAAAAAATCTCCAGTGATGGAGCCCCCACGATTTCGGGTGGCAAACTGTTCCATTGGTTAATTGTCCTCTCTGTCAGGAAGCTTCTCCTTGATTCCACGTTGTTTCTCTCTTTGTTCAGTTTCCAACCGTTGTTTCTTGTCCTGCCCTCAGGTGCTTTGGAGAATAATTTGACCCCCTCTTCTTTGTGGCAGCCCCTCCAATACTGGAATACTGCTATCATGTCGCCCTTGTTTTTTTCTTTTCTTTAGACTTAGCCAAACCTAAGTCCCGCAGCCATTCTTCATATGTTTTAGTTACCAGGCCTTTGAGCATCTTAGGAATTTTTTTTTCCAAACTCTCAACATCTTTTTTGTGATATGGTGACCAAAACTGGCTGCAGTATTCCAGGTGTGGACTTAATCTTGCCAAGTGTGGAGACCCCCTGATCCAAATTATTCACAATGAGGCTGAAAGCCCCCCTGCCTCCTAGAATCTAGCTAGCTCCATACCGAGGCCTGTGGTCAATTTTAAGTTGTGTGCCTCTAACAACAGCTGAAGAAACAGCTTCTTTTTTTTTTTTCACCTGCTCTGTGAAGAGCTTGACTTCATCTCCCGCACGGAGAAGATCCATTTTTTAAAATGAACTATGTTTCCTCAGCAAGTGAGACCGGAAAGAGAATGATGACTCAGGCCTAACCGAGTAGGCCAGAAATATATCTGGAGGACCATGAATTAAAGATACTGCGATGTCTCCCAGCCTCTTTGGAAAGAGAAATAATACATGGTGGGGAAATTCACTGTCTCTCCCTCACATTTCATGAGAAAGGCAGGGAAAGGGCTAGAGAAAGACAGGCAGTCCTCGATTTACGACCACTGTTGAGACCAAAATTTCTGCTGCTAAGCGAGTCAGTTAGGTGAATTTTTGCCCCATTTGATGACCTTTCCTGTCACACTTCAATTGTTAAGTTAGTGACACCGTTGTTAAGTGACTCTGGCCTCCTGATTGACTTTGCTTGTCAGGATCGCATGACCCCGGGACACTGCAACCGTCGTAAATACGAGTCCGTTGCCAAGTGTCTGAATTTTGATCACATGACCATGGGGACACCGCACGGGTCGCTAAGTGTGAAAAACGGTCATAAGCCACTTTTTCCTGTGCTTTGTAATTTCGAGCGGTCACTAAACAGAATAGCAGAATTGGAAGGGACTTCTTGGAGGTCTTCTAGTCCAGCCCCCTTCTAGTCTAACCCCGCCCCCCCCAAAATAAACCGTTGTAAATAGAGGATTATCTGTATGAGGAAGGGGCTCAACCACCTCTTCCAAAGGCATCAAAGGTGGCATTTGAGAAGCATCAGCATAGATGCGTTAGGGAAACTGAGGCCCAGAATCCAGTTTAATCCATTTTAAGGGAAATTGTGCGGCATCCAAAAGAAGGCCTAATTATAGAGTTTTTAGAAACCATCTCCAACAGCAAATGGTTGAATCAGCTTGGTACGTTCCATCTAAGGTAGAGAAGATTGTAGAGACAACAGTGGTTATAATACATTCAATATAGAGTTGGAGGTCTTCTAATAAAACCCTTTAGTCAAGCAGGAGACCCTAACATTTCACACAAGTGGCTGTCCAGTTTCTTCTTTTTTTTATTTTATTTTTTTATAATATTTTTTTATTTTTATTAAAACAATTGACATTAAACATAAGATCATATTAAGAAGCCATCATTATAGAACCTGAAATACAACACTAAGTATTAGTCTTTGTAAACGTCTGATTTGGTAAACATTCTTCACTCCTCACGTCAAGCCTCAACTATACGCCTGTTACATTTTATTTGATTGGTGTTTCTCTTATCTATAGTCTATCCACTGTTTCCAGTCTATCACATATTGTTCATCTCAGTAATAGTGCAATCTTTTATGATCCCTAACAAAAAATCCTGAGGTAGAAATTCAATAACCTGAGGTAGAAATTCAATCCGCTTTTTCAATATTAAAGTAATCAATATTAAACATAAGATCATATTAAGAAGCAATCATCATAGAACATAAAATACAACATTAGGTGTTAGTCTTTGTAAACGTCTGGTTTGGTAAACATTCTTCACTCCAGTGATGGAACATCCATAACTTCTGAAGGCAAGAGGTTCCACTGATTAATTGTTCTCACTGTTAGGAAGTTTCTTCTTAATTCCAGGTTGCTTCTCTCCTTGATTAATTTTCATCCGTTGTTTGGAAAATAAGTTGGCACCCCTCTTCTTTGTGGCAGCCCCTCAAATACTGGAATACTGCTAGCATGTCCCCCTTAGTCCTTCTTTTCTCTAGACTGGCTATACCCAAATCCTGCAACTGTTCTTCATATGTTTTAGTCTCCAGGCTTTTAATCATCTTAGTTGCTCTTCTCTGCATTTTTTCCAAAGTCTCAACATCTTTTTTGTAATGTGGTGACCAAAACTGGATGCAGTATTCCAGGTATGGCCTTACCAAGGCTTTATAAAGTAATAATAATAATAATAATAATAATAATAATAATAATAATAATAATAATAATAATAATAATAATAATAATAATAAAGTTGAGGGGACCTTGGAGGTCATCTAGTCCAACTCCCTGCTCAGGCAGGAAACCCTATCCCATTTCAGACAAATGGCTGTCCAGTTTCTTCTTAAAAACTTCCAGTGTTGGAGCATTCACCACTTCTGGAGGCAGGTTGTTCCACTGCTTAATTGTTCTAACTGTCAGGAAGTTTCTCCTTAGTTCCAGGTTGCTTCTCTCCTTGATTTAGTTTCCATCCATTGCTTCTCGTCCTGCCTTCAGGCGCTTTGGAGAATAGCTTGACTCCCTCTTCTTTGGGGCAGCCCCTGAGATATTGGAACACGGCTATCATGTCCCTCCTTGTCCTTCTCTTCATTAAACTAGACATACCCAATTCCAGCAACCGTGATCTTGATTCTATGTTTCTGTTTATACAACCAAGGATTGTATTAGCCTTTTTGGCTGCTGCAGCACACGGGTGGCTCACATTTAAGTGATCGTCCACGAGGATCCCAGGGTCTCTCTCACAATTACTGTTTTTGATCTGGGTCTCGCCTAATTTGTTTTTGAAATAGAGTTCTAGACTTAAGAACACAATTAGGAGAGGAACATCTATTGCTAAGCAATGCGGTCATTAAGTGAGATAACATGTGACCGTGCCCAATTTTGCATTCTTTTTTTTGCCCTAGTCATTAAATTAATCACATGGTTTTTAATTGACATTGCATGTTGGAAGCTGGCTGGGTAGCTCACATGTGGTGATCACATGACTCCAAGATGCTGCAATTTTCATAGATATATGTGCTAGTTGCTAAGTGCATAGATTGTGATCTGTGGGGATGCTACGATGATCGTAAATGCAAGGACGGGTTGATACCACTTCTTGTTCAGCGCTGGCATAACTTCAAATGGTTGTTGAATTAGTGGTTGTAAACCATGGAGTATCTGTATCGAAAACTACAGGTTCTAAATTCAGAGCAAGACCCATTGTGGTTTCTTACTATTTGAGGGAATTCTGGGTAGAAATCTGCACAATATGAGACAGTTTGGTCTAGTGGTTAAGGCACGACGAGGCTACAAAGGGGAAGAACGTGACCATGAAAGTCAGTTGGGTAACTGTGGGCCAATCATCAGGAGAAGATGAGTTCTAGTCCCGCCTTAGCCATGAAAGGTGGCTGGTTGACTTTGGGCCAATCACCAGGAGATTGGGAGTTCTAGTCCCGCCTTAGCCATGAAAGCTGGCTGGTTGACTTTGAGCTAATCACCAGGAGACTGGGAATTCTAGTCCTGCCTGACTATGAAAGCTGGTTGGGTGACTTTGGGCCAATCACCAGGAGACTGGGAGTTCTAGTCCCGCCTTAGCCATGAAAGCTGGCTGGTTGACTTTGGGCCAATCACCAGGAGACTGGGAGTTCTAGTCCCGCCTTAGCCATGAAAGCTGGCTGATTTGACTTTGAGCCAATCACCAGGAGACTGGGAATTCTTGTCCTGCCTGACTATGAAAGCTGGTTGGGTGACTTTGGGCCAATCACTAGGAGAAAGTGAGTTCTAGTCCCACTTTATATATGAAAGCCAGCTGGGTGAGTTTAGTTCAATCACCAGGAGACAAGTGATTGTCTCTTCTTTGGCATAAAAGCCAGCTGGGTGAATGTGGTCTAATCCTTCTCTCTTAGCACCAACCCACCTCACAAGGTTGCCATTGTGGAGAAAATAGGAGGAATATTAGGTATGTTCTCCATCTTGCATTACTTATAAAGGTGAGATAGGTCGAATCAATCAATAAATGAACAAAGGATAAAAAAAGGCCAATAGCTTTTCACAATCAGATCAGAATGCAAACCATGAATCGATTGAGATCGATTGATAGATAGATTGATTGATTGACTGACTGACTGACTGACTTATAACTGCAAACCATAAGGTCTTAGAACCGGCGTAACTGAAAATATATTAACTAAGATATAGAATAATAGTCTTAAATTTCAACAAGGCAGTTTTGAATTGTATGTTGAGGGTAAAAAAAATAACTTCCAGACAAGAGCAATGTGACACTCGAGTAAACAGAGCTAATTTACTTTGCCAAACCAAGCTCAGACAAAGGGTAAACTGCCCTGAGCTGGGGAGGGCTGGACTACATGACCTTAAGGGTCCCGTTCACCTCTAAGATTCGGTGACTTTAGACCCCAGAACTGGCTCCCGCGTCTGCATCCAAGCAATCTTCCCTTCCTCTTCTCCTCCCCACTCAGCTGCCCCACCTCTCTCTGCTTTTAAATCCATAATTACAAACCTGCCCCATTAACATATTTTGACGCTCTGCCTTTGAAATAAACATTCAGGTGAAGATTTGATTGCCTCCCGAGGGAACAGCTGCATTAAGAGGGGGCAGAGGAGACGGAAGAGGTGAATTTGAGGAGGCTGACAATTCTTGACACCCAAGGTCAAGGCAGCTGGCAGGATTCGAACAGGCACCTGACCTCCCGAACTCATGGAAATCCTGAAGTGCAATTATCTTGTTTGTATGTGCCCGCACAGACGTTTTTCAGTTTGGTTTTTTTTTTTTAAATGGACTCCCTCCCGCACCCCCCAGTGCATATTTTAGGAACGAGATTCCTCATTGGCGTGCTTATTTAAGCATGAATTCGGCGGCTGGTTTTTTTAGAATAGAATAGAATAGAATAGAATAGAATAGAATAGAATAGAACAGAACAGAACAGAACAGAACAGAACAGAACAGAATAGAATAGAATAGAATAGAATATAGAATGGAATATAGAATGGAATATAGAATAGAATAGAATAAAATAGAACAGAACAGAACAGAACAGAACAGAACAGAATAGAATAGAATAGAACTGGAAGGGACCTTGGAGGTCTTCTAGTCCAGCCCCCTGCTCAAGCAGGAGAACCTATACCATCTCAGACAGGTGATTGTCCAGTCTCTTCTTAAAAATTTCCAGTGATGGAGCGCCCACGATTTCTGGTGGCAAGCTGTTGATTGTCCTCACTGTCAGGAAGTTTCTCCTTAATTCCAGGTTGCTTCTCTCCTTGATCAGTTTCCAACCATTGTTTCTCGTCCTTCCCTCTGGTGGTTTGGTGAACAACTTGACCCCCTCTTCTTTGGGGCAGCCCCCCAGATAACTGGAACACAGCTATCATGTCTCCCCTATTTCTTCTTTTCTTTAGACTGGCCAAACCCAAGTCCCGCAGCCGTTTTTCGTACGTTTTAGCCTCCAGGCCTTGGATCATCTTAGTTGCTCTTCTCTGATTTTTTTTTCCAGATTCATAACATCTTTTTTGTGATCTGGTGGCCAACATTGGCTGCAATGTTCCAGGTTTGGTCTCACTAGGGCTTTATAAAGAGGTACTAGTACTTCATGTGATCTTGATTCTATGCCTCTGTTTATGCAACACAGGATTGTATTAGCCTTTTTTGCTTGCTGCTGCACACAGCTGGCTCATGGTCAAATGATTGTCCACCAGCAGAGAAAGGAAAGGGTGCTGGGCAAAATTGGACACCTTTTGCAGAAATAGCTCGGTTCGTTCTAACCTGGGACAAGGTGAGATTGTGCGAGGGGGTTCAAAATGCCGGTGGTCCTCGACTTACAAGCGTAATTGAGCCGGGAATTATGGCCATAATTGTTAAGCGAGTTGTTAAGCGAGTCATCACATGATGGCATCTAATTTGAATGCCATTTTTGCTCTGCTCGTTAAGTAGACGTAGTTCTTAAGTGAACGCAAGGAGGTTGAAGGGTTGGTGAACTGGCGTAAGGAAAACAGCCTAGTTTAAAATATCGGAGAAACCAGAGAGATCATTGTTGATTTCAGAAAAGGCAGGCACAGTCACACTTCTCTGTGCATTAATGATTCACCTGTGGAGAGAGTTACCAGCATCAAATTCCTGGGTGTGCAGCTAATGAGTAGGCTGACTTGGTCACTCAACAGTGAGAAACTGGTGAAGCGGGCACAGCAACGCCTGCATTTTCTGAGTTGCATAAGAAAAGCACATCTTCCTTCTCCTGTCCTGACCACTTTCCACAGAGGGACGATTGAGAGCATCCTGTCATACGGCATCACCGTCCGGTTTGGAAGCATCACTGCTTCAGAGAGGAAGGCGGTGCAGAGAGTGGTGAGGACAGCAGAAAAAAATCATTGGCAGTTCCCTCCCTCCCATCCAGGACATAGCACAGAAGCGCTGCTTGAGCAGGGTCCTTAAGATTATCTGGGACACCACACATCCTCTTCACGACCTGTTTTCCTTGTTACCTTCTGGGAGGAGGGGGCTCCGTGGTACCCGAAGCAGAACATCCAGATTCAGCTCCCGTTTTGTTCCATACAGTATTAATCTTGTGAACTCTCAAGCTTTCTCCTTCCGTTATATATTCAAGATGGACAATATTTAATATTTATTGCTACATATGTAGGGATGTGGGTCTATACATATGTTGTTCACAGTATGTTTAGGTGTGTGTCATGTATGTGTTTCACTTTGAGACCGGGCAACTAAATTTCATTTTTGATGTGTGCCATTGTGCCCACAGTATAAAAATGACAATAAAGCTTATCTTATCTTATCTTATCTTGTCTTGTCTTGTCTTGTCTTGTCTTATCTTATCTTATCTTATCTTATCTTATCTTATCTTATCTTATCTTATCTTATCTTATCTTATCTTATCTTATCTTATCTTATCTTATCTTATCTTATCTTATCTTATCTTATCTTATCTTATCTTATCTTATCTTATCTTATCTCAGCGGTTCTCAACCTGTGGGTCACGACCCCATTTGGGGTCGAACGACCATTTCATGGGGGTCGCCAAACATCGCAGTCTGCCATTTTATTTATTTATTTTTTTTTGGTCAGCCATTTTTGGGGGGGTTCGCCATTTTTTTCCCCTTTACGATGCGGGCCGTCGCGCCGTGCATGCGCGATGCGGGCCTGCCATTTTTTTTTGGGTCAGCCATTTTTTGGGGGGTCGGCCATTTTTTTATTTTTTTATTTTTTGGACCGCCATTTTTTCTCCCTTTGCGATGCAGGCCGTCGCGCCGCGCATGCGCGATGCGGGCCCGCCATTTTTTTTTTTGGTCGGCTATTTTTTTTTTTGTCTGCCATTTTTTTCCCCTTTGTGATGCGGGCTGTCACGCCGCGCATGCGCGATGCGGGCCCACCATTTTTTTTGGGTCGGCCATTTTTTCCCCCTTTGAGATGCACCCGTCACGCTGCGCATGTGCGATGCGCCCGTCACACCGCACATGCGCGATGCGACCATCGCGCCGTGCCTGCGTGATGCGGGCCGGGGTTGCGCCCTGGAAAAGGTTGAGAACTGCTGTCTTATCTTATCTTAATCTTAACTCGGTGGTCCCTGAGCAAATGTGGCAGTCGTATGAGGATGTGATGACTGTTAAATAAATACAGCAATCATTAAATGAATCCATTATGCTCAATGGGTGTTTATTTGCTGGAAACTAAAAGTTTAGCAAATACGAAAATCACAGTCACGTCACTGCAGGATGCCACAAACAGCCATATATGTGGGCTGCTTGCCAAGCCTAACACGTGTGATCACGTGATGAGTGGGGGAGCGTTGGTCATTGGAATCTCGAATCCAGGCTGTAAGTAGCGCTTGAGAGATTTGTCATAACTTTGAACGGTCACAAAGCAACCAGTTGGAAGCTGAGGACTATCTCTAGATCGACACTATTCGTGCAATACACGACTAGATTAAAGTGTAACGGTTAAAATGGGAAGGTCAGCGATCTGGAGAAAACTCAGATCTGGTATTCACACAAAACTCACAAGATTGTGAGTTCTAGTCTCACCTTAGGCATGAAAGCCGGCAGGGTGACTTTGGAACAGTCACCAGGAATGGTGAGTTCTAGTATCGCCTTAGAAATGAAAGCCAGCTGGGTGATTTTGGACCATCACCCGGAGATGGTGAATTCTAGTCCCATCTTAGACATGAAAGCCAGCTGGGTGACTTTGGACCAATCACCAGGAGACGGTGAGTTCTAGTATCGCTTTAGAAACAAAAGTCGACTGGGAGACTTTGGGCCAGTCACCAGGAGACAGTGAATTCTAGTCCCGCCTTAGCCATGAAAGCCAGCTGGGTGACTTTGGGCCAGTCACCAGGAGACGGTGAGTTCTAGTCCTGCCTTAAATACGAAAACCAGTTGGGTGACTTTGGGCCAGTCACCAGGAGACGGTGAGTTCTAGTCCTGACTTAGAGATGAAAGTCAGCTGGGTGACTTTGGGCCATTACCAGCAAATTGGGAATTCTAGTTCTGCATTAAGCATGAAAGCTGGCTGGGTGACCTTGGACCAGTTATCCCTCTCTCATCCCAACCTGCCTCATAGGCTTGTTGTTCTGGGGAAAATAGGAAGAAGAAGGAGCATTAGATAGGTTTACCACCTTGGGTAAAATAATAAAATAAAATAAAATAAAATAAAATAAAATAAAATAAAATAAAATAAAATAAAATAAAATAAAATAAAATAAAATAAAATGATAAGATAAGATAAGATAAGATAAGATAAAATAAAATAAAATAAAATAAAATAAAATAAAATAAAATAAAATAAAATGATAAGATAAGATAAGATAAGATAAGATAAAATAAAATAAAATAAATAAAATAAAATAAAATAAAATAAAATAAAATAAAATAAAATAAAATAAAATAAAATAAAATAAAATAAAATAAAATAAAATAAAATAAAGGCAAGATATAAATAAATAAATTGCCTGAAACAGCCCTCATCTTATTCCAGTGTCTGCAAAGTCCATTCGGCGTCAGGACTGCCTGAATTCTGATAGCCCTGCTGCTGAAGCTGGTCCATGCATTGATACTCAAGTCACTGCCTTGTAATAATTACATTTTAATCTTTGCAGCTCTCCAGATGGGGATGATTTACAACATCTGGCCAAAGTAGAGAGAGGCTGGGCACTGCAGATTAGTGTCCTTCAAAGGCCCACGGACTGTCCTTTGCCAGCACGCTCTCTTGACTATGGAATTTTATTTGTTAGAATTAAATGTGGACTTCCTTTATGGAGTTCAAGATGGTGATTTTGAGAGATTTTGAGAGTCCCAGGAGAGTCCCCTCATAAACCTTCTGGGACTAAGGAGAGACTAGAACTCAGATCTTCCCCCTCCTAATCCAGCTACTTCCCATTACTCCTGATTGGTTCTCGGGCTGCGAGGGTGGGACTGGTCCAAAGTTAACCAATGACGTTCTTTGACTGAGGCAGGACTAGAACTCTGATTTTCCCCCTCCTAGTCCAGTCCCTTCTCTTTATCCTGATTGGTTCCCGGGCTATGAGGGAGGGACTGGCCCAAAATCAGCCAATGAGGTTCTTTGACTGAGTTAGGACTAGAACTCTGATCTTCCCCCTCCTAGTCCAGTCCCTTCCCTTTACTCCTGATTGGTTCTCGGGCTGCAAGGGAGGGACTGGCCCAAAACCAGCCAATGAGGTTCTTTGACTGAGGAGGGACTAGAACCCAGATCTCCTACCTATTTCCTGGTGTAGCCCTTTTCCCACTATACCTAATTGGCTGTTGGGCTGAGTGGGTGATCCAAAGTCCATTGGTGGGCTTCCGTGACTGAACAGGATTAGAATTCACTACCTTCACGGACTTTTAGAGCTGGACAGAGTGATATAGGTAATCCTCAGGTTATGACAGCAATTGTGACCGGGAACTCTGTCACTAAGCAACCCAGTCATAAAGTGTGACATGATGTGGCCTGTCGCTTATCAGTGGCAATTCTGGCAATTCCGGTTGCGGCTGTATAGCAAGAATGACATGGGTCATTAAGTGAGGACCTCATGGGATTGCAACTTCCTGCCGGCTTCCCCGTTGACTTTGCTCTTGAGAATGATGTCAAATGCCAATCAATTCGATTTTGACTCTGCGTGTGGTGAGAATACACTCTTAAGAGAGCAGGCGTCAGCACAAGTCAGTTTCTGTGTTTAGTAATGTCCTAATTCTGGTTTTAAAATAAAGTCTTGATTTAGGTCAGGGTTAGCAACCTTGGCCCTTTTATGACTCGTGGACTTCAACTCCCAGAATTCCTGAGCCGGCCACGCTGAGGGGAAAGGGAGAGGTTTCCAAGCTGAGCCGTGCTGGCTCAGGAATTCTGGGAGTTGAAGTCCACCAGCCATAAAAGAGCCAAGGTTGCCTACTCCTGATTTAGGTTAACTCCTAAGCCAGCATCTCTTTAAAGGCCTAAAAAAATTACTAAGGAGGCTTACTTGAATTCAGGGGCCCTGGTACAAATCGTTCTGGACTTTTCTGGACTAATTTTAAGGTGACCAACCGTCCTCCTTTAGGGAGGACAGTCCTCCTTTTGTGAGTTCTGTCCTCCCTCGAAAAGTGTCCTCCTACATGTCCTCCTTTTCAATATTTGAAGACTGATCTGCAGGGCTTTTTTTTTTTCTCATAGAACGCTCAGAACGGCGTTCCGGCACTTATTTTTTGATGGTTTTTTTTCCCCCCAACTTTTGCATGAGCTGTGCTACTCCCCCTATTGGCTTTTGAAAGCCAATAGGAATTGCTGCTGAGCACGCCAAAACACCGGGCCGGCAAAATTTGCACATGTAAGTTGTCTGCAGCGAAGGCGAATTGGCAGGAACTTTGCACCGCTCCCTGCTACCCAACTACACCATCTCCTAGTTCAGTGGTTCTCAACCTGTGGGTCGCGACCCCATTTGGGGTCGAACGACCATTTCACGGGGGTCGCCAAACACCGCAGTCAACCATTTTTATTTTTTTTTTGGGTCGGCCATTTTTTTTGGGGTCGGCCATTTTTCCCCCTTTGCGATGCGCCCCGTCGCGCCGCGCATACGCGATGCACCCCGTCGCGCCATGCATGCATGATGCACCACGTCGCGCCATGCATGCATGATGCACCCCGTCGCGACGTGCATGCATGATGCGCCCTGTCGCGCTGCGCATGCACGATGCGGGCCGGGGTCGAGCCCCGGAAAAGGTTGAGAACCGCTGTCCTAGTTAGTCCCGAAGATACCTGGAGGAGACTGGAGCGGCGACGCCACGGTAACTTTCTCTTGATCTTTGGCCCTGCTAGGGCAATAATGGCTGCGGGCGCAAGAGGCAGGGGCGGGGCTGCTGCGGGCGAGGGTGTGAGGAGCAGCGGTGGCCGGCTGCCCCCCCCGGTGCTGTGGGAGCCGCGGGGCCTGCTCTACATGGGGCTGTGCAGGGTAGGCGGTGTGCTGGTGGGGCGGCTGCAGGCGGGGTGTGTTGACGGCGGGCTGCCCCCCGGGGCCGGAGCCGGCGCAGCTGGTACTTTGGGAGCCACGGGGCCTGCTCTACACGGCGGGGCAGCAGTGCTGGATGATTGTGGATTGTTGTGTGATTGATGAATGTGTGTTGGTTTTTATTTTTGATGTTCTTTTTTAATTTGGACTTAGATCGTGGATATTGTTTTATATATGTTGTAAGCCGCTCCGAGTCTTCGGAGAGGAGCAGCATATAAGTCCAAACAAAATAAATAAATAAATAAATAAATAAATGTAAGCATAATTACAATATAAAATGTTATTGTTACAAATGTTTTTTATTATGCATTTATCATATTATAGTGTATTCTGTATTATTGTTGCAATGAATAAAATGTTTCTTTTATTTACGATATTTTTTTTCTTCCATTTATTTCTGTCCTCCTTTTCACTGTAAAAAAGTTGGTCCCCTTATGGATTTACAACCACCTGTTTAGTGACTGTTTGAAGTTAAAACATCACTGGAATAAGTGACTTGCGACTGGTCCTCACACTTACGGCCATTGCAGGAAGGTCACGTGATCAAAATTCAGAGGCTTGGCATGAATTTAAGATGGCTGAAGCATCCTGAGGCCATCTGATCGCCATGTGTGGCCTCCCCAGCCAACTTCCAACCAGCAAAGAGGAAACTGGAAAACTGGATCCATTTAACGTCTGCGTGATTCACTTAACAACTGCAGTGTTTCGTTTAACAACAGCGGCAACAAGGGTCATAAAATCAGACACAACTCACTTAGCAGCTGCTTTGCTTAACAATGGAAAGGCTGGCCCCCAATTGCAGTCGTAAATAGAGGACTAGTCTCGGGTCAGGTATGTGTTTTCCTGCTCTCCGGTTTTGCACCTCCCTTGACTGAATATCTTGCTTCATCTTCAGGCCCTGTAGAGACTGAATCCCAGCAGGATCAAGTGGAAGCCAGTCGTTCCAGAAATCAGGGCATTGTGGATCAATCTGACTGCATCGATGTGTTTCATTGAACATGCTTTCAATTCAAATAGAGGAAAGAGGAAGGAAGGAAGGAAGGAAGGAAGGAAGGAAGGAAGGAAGGAAGGAAGGAAGGAAGGAAGGAAGGAAGGAAGGAAGGGAAGGAAGGGAAGGAAGGAAAGAAAGAAAGAAAGAAAGAAGGAAGGAAGGAGAAGGCAGGGAGAGAAGAAAAGGAGGAAAGGAAAGAAGGAAGGAAGGCAGGGAGGGAGGAAGGGGTGGAGAAATAAGGGAAGGAGGAAAGGAAAGAAGGAAGGAAGAAAGGGAAGAAAGAAGGGAAGAAAAGGAAGGAAGGAAGGAAGAAGGGAAGGAAGAAAGGAAGGGAAGGAAAAAAAGGAGGGAAGGAAATAAAGAAAGAAAGAGAAGGAGGGAAGGAAGAAAAGAAAAAGAAAGAAAGAAAGAAAGAAAGAAAGAAAGAAAGAAAGAAAAAGAAAGAAAGAGAAAGAAAGAAAGAAAGAAAGGGGAGGGAGGGAGGGAGGGAAGGAAGGAAGGAAGGAAGGAAGGAAGGAGAAGGCAGGGAGGGAGGAAAAAGGGAGGAAAGGAAAGGAAAGGAAAGAAGGAAGGAAGGAAGGAAGACAGAGAGGGAGGGGTGGAGGAAGAAGGGAAGGAGGAAAGGAAAGAAGGAAGGGAAGAAAGAAGGGAAGGAAGGAAGGGAAGGGAAGAAAGGAGGGAAGGAAATAAATAAAGAAAGAAAGAAAGAAAGAAAGAGAAGGAGGGAAGAAAAGAAAAAGAAAGAAAGAAAGAAAGAAAGAAAGAAAGAAAGAAAGAAAGAAAGAAAGAAAGAAAGAAAGAAAGCTCCCTTCTAACAGGCACCCCAGAGACTTTGGGGTAAGGTCTCCTGATTGGAGACATCCCTCTGCTGATCTACAGGCAGACCTCAACTACCACATACACGGAAGTTACAACAGCACTGAAAACAGGGACTTACGACCAGTTTTCACACAGACGACCCTTGCAGCCTCCCCAGGGTCACATGATCAGCATCGGGGCACTTGGTAACCCGCATGGATTTAGGACAGGTTTAGCATCCCAGGGTCACGTGCCCCCCCCCCTTTTGCCACCTTCCTAGCCGGCTTCCAACCAGCAAAGTCAAAAGGGGAAGACGGGTTCATATAACGACCGCCTGTCTCCCTTAAGACCTGCCGTGATTTGCTTAACCACTGTGGCAAGACAGGTCGTAAAATAGGGCAAGACTCACTTAATGGCGGTCTTACTTAGCAATGGAAACGTTGTGGTCAGTTGTGGTGATAAGGAACAGGATAACAGAATAAGAGAGTTGGAAGGGACCTTGGAGGTAATAATAATAATAATAATAATAGTAATAGTAATAGTAATAGTAATAGTAATAGTAATAGTAATAGTAATAGTAATAGTAAATAGTAATAGTAATAGTAATAGTAATAGTAATAGTAATAGTAATAGTAATAGTAATAGTAATAATAAATAGTAATAGTAATAGTAATAGTATGTTGTAGTTGTGAGCCGCCCTGGGTCTTCGGAGAAGGGCGGCATATAAGTGTGAATATAATAATAATAATAAGTGTGAATATAATAATAATAGTAATAAAAAAAGTTGGAAGGGACCTTGGAGGTCTTCTAGTCCAACCCCCTGCTCAGGCAGGAAACCCTATACTTCTATTTCCCCTTCTTTCCCCAGCACAGGCAATCCTCGACTGACAAACCCAATTCAGCTCAACATTTCTGTTGCTGAGCAAGATAGTTGTTAAGTGAGTTTTGCTCCGTTTTACGACCTTTCTTGCCACGGTCGTCAAGTCAAACCAATCCCGGCAGCTCTTAAGTTAGTAACACAGTTGTTAAGTGAAATGGGTTTCCCCCTTTGACTTTGCTCATCAAGAGGTTGCAAAAGGTGACCTGCACCCCGGGACACTGTGACCATCATAAATATGAACCAGTTGCCAAGCCTCTGGATTTTTGATCACGTGACCCCGGGGATGGCTGCGACGGTCGTAAGGGTGAAAAACTGTCCTAAGTCACTTCTTGCAGTGCCGCTGTAACTTCAAACGGTCCCCTAAATTTTGAATCAGGTGACCATGGAGGATGCTGCAACGGTCTTAAGTGTCCAAAACGGTCTGTCAACACTGCAACATTTCTGGCTGAAGCCATTTCTGCTTTGTTTTCGGTTTCCGCAATATGGGAGGGGGGATGAGTGGTTTTAAGGGTAGGCTAAACAATAAATTGTCCCGTAGGAACCAAGGTCATTGCTGCCGATGTAAAAAAGATGTTGAGACTCTAGAAAGAGTGCAGAGAAGAGCAACAAAGATGATCAGGGGACTGGAGGCTAAAACATATAAGGAATGGTTGCTGGAATTGGGTATGTCTACTTTCATGAAGAGAAGGACGAGGGGGGACATGATAGCAGCATTCCAGTATCTCAGGGGCTGCCCCAAAGAAGAGGGAGTCAAGCTATACTCCAAAGCACCTGAAGGCAGGACAAGAAACAACGGATGGAAATTAATCAAGGAGAGAAGCAACCTGGAACTAAGGAGAAACTTCCTGACAGTGAGAACAATTAACCAATGGAACGACCTGCCTCCAGAAGCGGTGAATGCTCCAACACTGGAAGTTTTTAAGAAGAGACTGGACAGCCATTTGTCTGAGATGGTATAGGCCCGTGGTGGCGAATCTATGGCACGCGTGCCAGAGGTGGCATGCAGAGCCCTCTCTGTGGCCAGCGCGCCGTTGCCCCAGTCTTAGGCCTCCACCGCCGTGTTCAAAAAAAAAAGAATCAATCAATCAATTTCAACTTCTTGCGGGAAAAAAAGATCTTGCAAAGTTGGAATTGATTGATTGAACTTTTTAGTCTCACCCAGTCTGCCATTATCACCGCAGCCATGCCCACCCAATGGGCCACGCCCACCCTATTGACCACACCTACCCAATTGGCCATGCCCACCTAATGGGCCACGCCCTCCTGGCACCCAACCATCCATAAGTGGGTTTTGGGTTACAGTTTGGGCACTTGGTCTCTAAAAGGTTCCCCATCACTGTTATAGGCTTTCCTGCCTGAGCAGGGGGCTGGACTAGATGACCTCCAAGGTCCCTTCCAACTTTATTATTATTATTATTATTATTATTATTATTAATCATCGCACAGTCAGCCAGATGTTCAGACTGGATTTGATATCATCATCATCGTTATTGTTGTTGTTGTTATTATTATTAATCATTGCACAGTCAGCCAGATGTTCAGACTGGATTTGGCTCATCATTGTTATTGTTGTTGTTGTTACTATTGTTGTTGTTGTTGTTGTTATTATTATTATTATTAGGGTTAGACTAAACAATAAATTGTCCCCTGGGAACCAAGGTCATTGCTGCTGGGGTTTTGGCGGGCTGAGTCTTCTGTTGCCTCCCCAAGTAGTTTATTGGAAAATGTGATATAGGACATATTACTGGGGTGGGAAATTCAACTTTGTAACCTTGTAACCTTTGGGAGGGAACTTCAGTCTTGGCTTCACTTTCGATCGTGCCGATACTTTGCCACCAATAAATATGTTCCTTAAGGAAACATCCTGCCTTGGAGTTTCTCTTTTCACTGGCCTCACCTATCGGAATCAGGACACAGTCCTAAGTCACTTTTTTCGGTGCCGTTGTAACTTCAAACAGTCACTGAAAGAACGGTTGTAAGCCGAGGACTATCTGTGATCTTGATGGAGGAAGCTAGGCAGACCCAAGAGGAGTGTGATGAAATCACCCCCGGGAGCTGGGTCAGGGGTTCAAGGACTGTCCTTAATCCCCTCCTCTCCTGCTGGAATTCTCAGAATATCCCAACACATAATTTATCGTTACCATTATTTTACCTTTTTTTTCCCCCAGTGAAAATCACAGCCTCGCAGATTGCAGCTCACCGCTCCGACTGTCCACTATTTCTTTCCTTTCCTTTTCCCCCCAATTCTCTCTGCTCCCCCCCTCCCCCCACACACTCCTCCTCCCACCCCAGCGGCTGTTATCTCGGCGTGACACCCAGAATTGGAGGCGCGATTGACCCAGTAATTGTCTAAATCAACGTGGCTCTAATTTAGTGGAATATGGTTTGAGCTGCTAAAAGGCGGCACCTGCCGTGAAGGAGATGGAGGTAGCACCAGGGTTTCTGAAGGCTGGGAACATTTGCTTAAACGGGCGTCGTCTGGCTGGAAAAGTTGCCAGAGAGGCTGCCACGTACCATGGGGAGAGCTTAACCCTCTAAGAGAGAAACTAGGTCACCGAGGACGCAGACGCCGCAAGCCAGGATTGTAGAGGAGGAAAAAGTAAACTTTCTGGCGAGGAGGAAGGAACCGTGATAGCTGTGTTCCAATATCACAGGAGCTGCCACAAAGTCGGGGTGGGTCAAGCTATTCTCCAAAGCAGCTGAAGGCAGGACAAGAAGCAACGGATGGAAACTGACCAAGGAGAGAAGCAACCTGGAACTAAGGAGAAACTTCCTGACAATTAGAACAATTAGCCAGTGGAACAACCTGCCTCCAGAAGCGGTGAATGCTCCAACACTGGAAGTTTTCAAGAAGAGACTGGACAGCCACTTGTCTGAAATGGTATAGGGTTCCTGCCTGAGCAGGGGGTTGGACTAGATGACCTCCAAGGTCCCTTCCAACTTTATTATTATTATTATTATTATCATCATTATCATCATCATTATCATTACTACTACTACTACTTATATACAGCTTCACAGTGCTTTACAGCCCTCTCTGATAAAAACACATCAAAATCTGATCTAATAAATAAAGTCAGGGGCATGGTTATTTTGGACAGAAGATAGGTAAGGAGAGGCTCCATCCAAGAAAATAATCCTCTGAATCTAAAAGATAGGTTATTTAGGATACATATTTATTTATCATTTATTTATTAAACTGGCATAGTCTACTTGGCCATAATCTTCTAAGTCTTCCGATGTTTAACTACAATAAACATACAGTGGAGGAAATGAAGCATCCACGGTAAACAGAAACATCATTAACTGAAATTAGGGTGAAAATCAAAATAAATAAGATGGAGAGGCACAAACATAAGACATGGTGAGACTCGTCCAATTCATCAAATCAATTCTGGAAGTCCTCCAGTTACAACAGAGTCTGAAAGAGAGCGAAGACGGAGCTTGTGTGTTTTCTGGAAGACGCTACGGAAAACCATGTTCTGAAGCTGTCAAGCTTCTAAGCCATGTAGGACTTTAAAGCTTAAAAACAACACTTTGAATTTCACCGAGAAATCTACTGGAAAATTCTGCATGCCCCATGTTGGCTGGGGACTTTTGCCAATCATCAGGAGATGGTGAGTTCATGTCCCACCCATCTCCTGGGGATTGGTCCCAAGTCACCCAGCTGGCTTTCCCCCCCTAAAGGTGGGACTAGAACTCACCGTCTCCTGGGGATTGGTCCCAAGTCACCCAGCTGGCTTTCCCCCCCTAAAGGTGGGACTAGAACTCACCGTCTCCTGGTGATTGGCCCAAAGTCAACCAGCTGGCTTTTTCTCCTAAGGTGGGACTAGAACTCACCGTCTCCTGGTGATTGGTCCAAAGTCACCCAGCTGGCTTCCCCCCCCTAAAGGTGGGACTAGAACTCACCGTCTCCTGGTGATTGGCCCAAAGTCAACCAGCTGGCTTTTTCTCCTAAGGTGGGACTAGAACTCACCGTCTCCTGGTGATTGGTCCAAAGTCACCCAGCTGGCTTTCCCCCCCTAAAGGTGGGACTAGAACTCACCGTCTCCTGGTGATTGGTCCAAAGTCACCCAGCTGGCTTTCCCCCCCTAAAGGTGGGACTAGAACTCACCGTCTCCTGGTGATTGGTCCAAAGTCACCCAGCTGGCTTTCCCCCCCTAAAGGTGGGACTAGAACTCACCGTCTCCTGGTGATTGGCCCAAAGTCACCCAGCTGCTTAAGGCATCTGGAGGCTGAAACAGGATGAAAAACTGAGGGAACTGGGTATGTCTTGTCTAAAGTACAGAAGGTTACGGTGACATGATAGCAGTCTTCCAATATTTCAGGGGCTGCCACAAATAAGAGGGGGTCAGCCTCTTGTGTTATGACTCGGGTGGTCATGGCAAAGCATGGCTGGCTTAGGAATTCTGGGAGTTGAAGTCCCCAAGTCAAAAAAGCTTCATCACTGGAAGCTTTCAAGAAGAGACTGGACTGCCATCTGTCAGAAATGGTGTAGGGTTCTCCTGCTTGGGTGAGGGGATGGTTCCAACTTTGTTATTCTATTCCAGTGATGGCGAACCTTTTAGAGACCGAGTGCCCAAAAAATGGCCCTGCCCTTGCTCCACCCCCTGACCCGCCCCTGCCCCTGCCCCGCCCCTGCCCCTGCCCCGCCCCTGTCCCGCCTCACCCTGCCTGCCCGCAGGGCCACTCACCGCCTCCAGGGCCCACTGCAGATCGCCCAGGCAGCCCAGCAGCGCCATGACGGGCAGGCCCTCTGCCCACACCCCGCAGCATCAACTGTGCGCGTTGGAGTGTGAGGGCAGAATCTTGTCTATGCTGCCTGGCTGCCATGTCCTTGGCTGCGCTGCACTGTGTGGGCCACGCTCGGGGGCGACTCTCCTCCAGGGGGATTGCTGGTGAGGAGGGGGTCGCGGGCGAAGGCAAGGCTGGGGCAACGGCACGTGTGCCCACAGAGAGGGTTCCAAGTGCCGCCTCTGGCACCCGTGCCATAGATTCGCCACCATTGTTCTATTCTATTCTATTCTATTCTATTCTATTCTATTCTATTCTATTCTATTCTAGTCTAGTCTAGTCTAGTCTAGTCTAGTCTAGACTAGTCTAGTCTAGTCTAGACTAAACTAGACTAGTCCATTCCATTCCATTCCATATTCTATTCTATTCCATTCTATTTTATTGCATTGCATTGCATTCCATTCCAGCCCAGCCCAGCCCAGCCCAGCCCAGCCCAGCCCAACCCAGCCCAGCCCAGCCCAGCCCAGCCCAGCCCAGCCCAGCCCAGCCTAGCCTAGTCTAGTCTAGTCTAGTCTAGTTTAGTCTAGTCTAGTCTAGTCTAGTCTAGTCCATTCCATATTCATTCTATTTCATTCTAGTCCAGTCTAGTCTAATCCATTCCATATTCCATATTCCATATTCCATATTCCATATTCCATATTCCATGTTCCATGTTCCATGTTCCATGTTCCATGTTCTATTCTATTCTATTCTATTCTATTCTATTCTATTCTATTCTATTCTATTCTATTCTATTCTATTCTTATTCCCTTCCCTTCCATTCTATTCTATTCTTATATTTTATTATTATTCCCTTCCCTTCCCTTCCCTTCCCTTCCCTTCCCTTCCCTTCCCTTCCCTTCCCTTCCATTCCATTCTATTCCATTCTATTCTATTCTATTCTATTCTATATTCTATTCTATTCAAGGGCCATCATTCCCCATGCCTCTTCTAAGGCAATCAAGCCAGAGGCTACAAAAATACAAGAAGACTAGACTCTGTCACTGATGACACAAGGAAGGAGTTTAACAGAAAAGAAAGTGTTGTGGACCAACAATCCTGTTGCCCACTGGGTCACAAATAATTGGAAGTGACAATACATAATGAGCTGGGAGTCAGAATTGTTAAACTTGCTTCAGAGTTAGCATAATAAACAGGATGTATCTATACACAGAGAGGAGATCAATTAACGGGTGCCTTATTTTATAGGCAATTAATTTTCATCAATACTCATTCACTCAATTCAAATTTATCCAATTATGGTTTTTTTCTTAGGGCGATCTCTGGCTTGTGTCTATGGAAACAATAGATAGCAGCATATAAAAATAGCTCATATATAGATAATATTTGGGAGGGAAAAATAGTGTCTAGGACTGCGTTCAGCGGGAGTTGACAAAGGCTGTGGGCAGCGAGCGAGCCTCTGCAGTACAGGTAGTCCTCGCATTACAACCGTTCATTTAGCGACCGTTCAAAGCCACAACAGCGCTGGCAAAAGGTGACTGAGGTCCAGTCCTCGCACTTACGACCGTTCCAGCATCCCTAGGGTCACATGATCAAAATTTGGGTGATTGGCAACTGGCATTTATTTATGGTTTGATTTTAGATTTGTTGTTGTTGTTGTTGTTTTAACTAAGATGTAATTGTAAGCCGCCCAGAGTTGCCCTGTGGTGAAATGGGCAGCCAGTAAATTTTATAAATAAATTAAATGACGGTTGTAGCGTCATTTTCAACTTTCTGACAAGCAAACTCTGTGGGGGGGAAAAGCCAGATTCTCCTCACGATTGTGACAATCTGTTTAACGAACGCAGCAAAAAACGGTCACACAAATTGGGCCACCTGACTTAAAGGTGTTTTGCTTAGTGGCAGAAATTCTGGTCCCCATTATAGTCGTATGTTGAGGACCCGAATAGGGATTGAAATGGGAGACAGAAGAAGAATAAGCGAAAGAACGGAGGATAAAATGGGCTAAAATCTTTGGCTACAATAGATGAACACGTGAATGGAAAATAAGGGGTTGAAAGGATTGAAACTGACATTATGTTTTAGATTTGAGAGAGAATGTTTATAAAATGAGGTACAGGTAGTCGTTTGCCCCATTTTACGACCTTTCTCACCAACATTGTTAAGTGAATCGCTGCATTTGTTAAGTGAGTCACACGGTCGTTAAGCGAATCTGGCTTCCCCATGGACTTTGCTTGTCAGAAGGTCGTAAAAGGGATCACGTGACACTGCAAACCGTCATAAATACGATCCGGCTGCCGAGCATCTGAATTTTGATCACGTGACCATGGAAATGCAACGGTCATTAGTCTGAAAAATAGTCCCGCTTTTTTCAGTTCTGTTGGAACTTCAAACGGTCACTAAACAAGTGGTTGTAAATCGAGGACTATCTGTAGACCTAGTGATTGGAAATCCAGCAGATACATTTGGAAATCTTTCATAATAATCTCACCTTTGTTTCTTCTAACAGTTACGAATTCCTAAACTTACGGGAAATAGGTACAGGGGGTCCTCAATGTACAGCGGTTCATTTAGTGACCGTTCCAATTACAACGGCACTGAGAAAAGGGACTTGTGACCATTTGTCACACTTAATGACCTTCGCAGCATCCCTCACGGTCAGGTGGTCATTAATTCGGACGCTTGGCAACTGACTCGTATTTACGACGGTCGCAGCTTCCCGGGGTCAGGTGATCCCCTTTTGCGACCTTCTGACAAGCAATGTCAAGGGTGGGGCAGCCCGATTCGCTTAACAACCATGTGACAAACTGCGGTGATTCCCTGAACAACTGTGGGCAGGAAAAGGCTGTAAGGGAGTGGGGCAAAGCTCACTTCACCACCACCCCACTTAGCAACGGTTGTGGCCGTAAGTCGAGGACTTGCTTGAAAGGCCAAACCGCCTTCAGATTTCCATTTGGGGGTGAAATTTTGGAGGGAAAAACCACCTCTCTTCCAGAGAGGGGGAGGAAAAAAAACCACGAACTCAGGTAATGAGGAACACATTTCTATGGTTATTAAGTCCCCATCTGTTGTCTCCTTCATGCGGCAATGTGGTTTTCGTGTTTCCAACAGTGGAAAAAGCTGTTTTCACTTCAGAGAAATGGCACATGCCGTAACAGAGAACAGCAGAAGACACGAGAGATCAAGCAACGAGGAGAAAATTCGTTAGCAACGGTTTTCCTTTCTCTCCCCCCCATCTTTTTTTTAAAGGCTTATGTAATCATTGCCCTCCCCCCTCCCCTCCCAGGTATATTTAAAGCTTTTCTTTGTATTTTCATAAGAACATAAAATATAGGAAGCCCAATCAGACGGAGGGCAATACAATATATATATATGGGCTGGACTAGAAGACCTCCAAGGTCCCTTCCAGTTCTATTCTATTCTATTCTATTCTATTTTATTCTATTCTATTTTATTCTATTCTATTCTATTCTATTCTATTCTATTCTATTCTATTCTATTCTATTCTATTCTATTCTATTCCATTCCATTCTATTCTATTCCATATTCTATTCTATATTCTATTCTATATTCTGTTCTATATTCTATTCTGTTCTGTTCTGTTCCGTTCCGTTCCGTTTTGTTCCGTTCCGTTCCGTTCCGTTCCATTCCATTCCATTCCATTCCATTCCATTCCATTCCATTCCATTCTATTCTATTCTATTCTATTCTATTCTATTCTATATTCCATTCCATTCCATTCCATTCCATTCCATTCTTATTCTATTCTATTCTATTCTATTCTATTCTATTCTATTCTATTCTATTCTATTCTATTCTATTCTATTCTATTCTATTCTATTCTATTCCATTCCATTCCATTCCATTCTATTCTATTCTATTCTATTCCATTCCATTCCATTCCATTCTATTCTATTCTATATTCCATTCCATTCCATTCCATTCCATTCTTATTCTATTCTATTCTATTCTATTCTATTCTATTCTATTCTATTCTATTCTATTCTATTCTATTCTATTCTATATTCTATTCTATTCCATTCCATTCCATTCCATTCCATTCCATTCCATTCTATTCTATTCTATATTCCATTCCATTCCATTCCATTCTATTCTATTCTATTCTATTCTATTCTATTCTATTCTATTCTATTCTATTCTATTCTATTCTATTCCATTCCATTCCATTCCATTCCATTCTATTCTATTCTATTCTATTCTATTCTATTCTATTCTATTCTATTCTATTCTATATTCTATTCCATTCCATTCCATTCCATTCCATTCTATTCTATTCTATTCTATTCTATTCTATTCTATTCTATTCTATTCTATTCTATTCTATTCTATTCTATTCTATTCTTATTTTCTATTATTATTCTAAAGAATGGAGGCCTTTGAACTCTGGTACTGGAGAAGACTCCTGCGAGTCCCCTGGACTTGAAGGCCATCCAACCGGTCAGTCCTAGAGGAGACTCTTTAGAAGGCCAGATCCTGAAGTTGAAACTCAAGTACTTTGGTCACCTAATGAGAAGGAAGGACTCCTTGGAGAAGAGCCAGATGCTGGGAAAGATTGAGGGCAAGAGAAGAAGGGGACGACAGAGAAGGAGGTGGCTGGATGGAGTCCCTGAAGCAATAGAGCTTAAATAGACTCCAGAAGATGGTAGAGGACAGGAAGGCCTGGAGGAACGTTGTCCATGGGGACACGATGGGTTGGATACAACTTTGCAACTAACAACAACAAATTATTATTCTATTCTATTCTATTCTATTCTATTCTATTCTATTCTATTCTATTCTATTCTATTCTATTCTATTCTATTCTATTCTATTCCATTCTATATTCTATTCCATTCCATTCTATATATATCTATTTCAGCTTAAAGAGCTTTTTTTTAATTCGACATACTCTTTATGCATTGGAAATGAAAGGGAGAAAAATACAGGCAGTCCTCCACATACAACAGTTCATTTAGTGACCGTTCAGAGTTGCAATGACCCTGATAAAAGTGACATGACTTACAACCGCTGCAGCCATCCCCATGATCGCATGAATTGGCAACCGGCTCTTATTTATGACTGTCGCAGTGTCGCTGGGGTCATGTGATCCCCTTTTGCAACCTTCTGACAAGCAAAGTCACGGGCGGGGGGGGGGGGGAAGCCAGATTTGTTTAACAACAACTTGACTAATTTAACAATGGCAGCGATTGGTTTAACAACTGTGGCAAGAAAGATCGTGAAATGGGGCAAAACCCACTTAACCACTGTCTTGCTTAGCAACAGAAAATTGAGCTCAGTCGTGGTTGTAAGTCGAGGACTACCTGTACCTTCGCAGAAGGAAGAAACAGATGAATGAAAACGGATGAGGTGTATATATATATAACAGCTATGCAGCTCACCATCTCTAATCTCCCTGTAACTCAGACTAACCTGAGCACAACTAAGCCCCCACCCAAACAGAACACTCCCCCAGCCAATCAGAGCACAGCCAACCCCTCATCCAATCAGAGCACAGCCAACCCCCTAACCAATCAGAACACACCTCCACCCAATCAGAACACAGCCAAGCTCCCAGCCAATCAGTTCAAACCCCCACTGGCAGTTAAAAGGAAGAAACAGTTGCAACCACACATTGCTGCTAGAAGCACGAAGCCGAAAGCACCAGCCTGAAGATGACGAATGAGACTTCGTTGAAACGTCGCCAAGACACTTCAAATTCTACGTGGGAGAAAACCCGAAGAACCAAAGACTTATATACAAACACCCACGAAAACCTCAATAATATAAACCCTTTTTTCCCCTTTCATGAAAAAGAATCCATGATAGACAGAAATACTTTTCTATTAATTCACACGGAAAAGCATCTCTTATTATTCAGCACATCCTTTCTTTGAAATGTTTCACTTAGCAACAGAAATTACTGGGCTCAATTGTGGTCATTAAGTCGAGGACCACCTGTATTTGCAAACGGGTGTCTGTCCTATGAGCAGAAACTTTCCAAGGCTTTGCAATCTCTTTGCAAGCTGCCGAGAATTATGTACGATGAGCCATTGCATAGTATCTGCAAGTAAACTACGTGGCTAGTCCTCAGGGTTTTCAAGCGTGTGGCGTTTTAGCACTTATTTCATGTTTTGTTTTTTGTTTTTTTAGTTTTGATAATCACATCAAAACTATACCGATCCTAAAAGATTCTGACTGGCCTTTATCTTATTTATCTTCTTTTTTTTTTTTACTTCCTCGACTTAGACGCACAATCGAATTTTTCTGCTGCTAAGCGAGACAATTGTTACAGGGGTTTTGCCCCATTTTTACAAACTTTCTTGCCATGGTTGTTAAGTGAATTACTGCAGTTGTTAAGTTAGTAACTGGCTTCCTCCGTTGACTTTCCTCATCAGAAGGGTGCAACAGGGGATCACGTGACCCTGGGACACTGCGACCGTCATAAATAAGAGTCCATTTCCAAGCGTCTGAATTTTGATTACGTGACCACGGGGGAATGCTGCAACAGTTGTGTGATAATATCATAAGTCATTTTTTTCCAGTGCTGCTGTAACATTGAACAGTTGCTACATGAATCGCCTAACTTACAGAATGTGCCCCCCAAATCTGGGAAGGAATAAAATTAAGGGGAGTTGTGGCTAGTTCAGTGCTACCGCTGTGCTGCTGCGGTCATCTGATCTTCCTTTTCAATGTTCCAAGACAGTTTCCCAGTCAGTCTTGCAATTCCTCATTCTCTAGCAGCAGCCACTTACTGCCTGCTGGAAAGGGAAGGGAAGGGAAGGGGAAAAGGAGAGGAGGAGGAGAAAAGTGGAAGGAGAAGGTGAAAGGGAGGGATGAAGAGGGGGAAAGGGGGAAGGAGAGGGAGGGGAGGAGAGGAGAGAGGGAGGGAGGAAGGAGGGAGGGAGGGAGAAAGGAAGGAAGGAAGGAAGGAGGGAAGGAAGGAAGGAAGGAAGATTTCCTTTGCTTCCTGCCAGATCCCCACAAAGAAACTCAATGGGGAAGTCAGCAGGAAGTCGGAAGTCATTCTTGCTCCCACTGCTCATTTGCCCACCTGTGGTCATTCGGTTTCTCTGTAAGGCAGACATGTCAAACACAAGGCCCGGGAGCCGGATGCAGCCCGCGAAGTGCTTTCATGTGGCCCACGAACCCATCCTGGAAGCAGTGAGGGAACATCCCCCTCTGCCTTGGCCATGGCCCAGGCCGGCCAGGAGCCAATGTACAATTTTGTGGTGACCATTTATGCTGAAACGCATCCAGTCTTAGCTCCATGGGACCAGGATACTTACGGGATCGCCTTCTGCCACATACTTCTCTATGACTGGTGAGAGCGCACAGGGTTGGCCTCCTCCGGGTCCCGTCAGCGAAACAATGTCGTCTGGCAGGCCCTAGAGGGAGGGCTTTCTCTGTTGTGGCGCCCGCCCTCTGGAACCAACTGCCTCCTGAAGTCCGTGTTTCTCCGACTCTCCCGGCCTTCCGGAAAAATCTAAAAACTCATCTTTGCCGGCAGGCCTGGGGATGATTGTGGTTGATTGTTGAATTGAATGTGTTTTTATTGATTTTTTAGATATCTTTGTTTGGGGTTTTTTTTATTGTAATTCACTGTTATATATATGTTGTTAGCCGCTTCGAGTCCCCGGAGAGGAGCGGCATACAAATCCAAATAAATAATAATAATAATAATAATAATAAGCCCCTCCCCACATGGCCTGAGAGGAACGGTGAGGCTCCTCCAGTGGACCATGCCTTGGCTCTTGCCCTGTCCCCCCCCTTCTGCCAGAGACCCTCAGATCTGTCCCACTCCTGCCCAGGCCCCCACAGGCCCCCTTGACGTCAACTATGTAGAGCTGGCTACGCCCACCCAGTAGGGCACACCCACCCTGGCCACACCCACCCAGCCCCCTGAGGGCAACCGCAATGCTGATGCAGCCCTCAATGAAATTGAGTCTGACACCCCTGCTGTAAGGGAATATCTCTGAAATGTTGATCCATTGATGGTTGTGAATAAACAAACAAAAAAGGCAATAATAAAGGAAATCAACATAAGACCAAGCAAGGGAAAGAAAAACAACATAGGAATAAAACCCAAAATAAAGTGAAAATCCTCCCTTCTTTCTCCCCTCCCTTTCCTTCTTCCTGCCCTCCCTCCCTCCCTCCTTCCTTTCCTTTCTTCTCCCTTCCCCTCCCTCCCTCCCTTCTCCCCTCCCTTCTTTCCTCCCTCCTCCCATCTCCTCTCCCCTTCCTTCCCTCCTCCTCTCCTTCCTCATACCCTCCTCTCCCTCCCTCCCTCCTTCCTTTCTCCTTCCCTCCACTCCCCTCCCTTCTTTCTCTCCCTCCCTTCCTCTTCCTCCCACTCCTCCTCTCCCTTCCTCCCTCCTTTCCTTTCTTCTCCCTTCCCCTCCCTCCCTCCCTTCTCCCCTCCCTTCTTTCCTCCCTCCTCCCACCTCCTCTCCCCTTCCTTCCTCCTCTCCTTCCTCATACCCTCTTCTTCCTCCCTCCCTCCTTCCTTTCTCCTTCCCTTCCCTCCCCTCCCCTCCCTTCCTTCTCTCCCTCCCTTCCTCTTCCTCTTCCTCTTCCTCCCCCTCCTCTCCCTTCCTCCTTCCTTTCCTTTCTTCTCCCTTCCCCTCCCTCCCTCCCTTCTCCCCTCCCTTCTTTCCTCCCTCCTTCCACCTCCTCTCCCCTTCCTTCCTCCTCTCCTTCCTCATACCCTCCTCTTCCTCCCTCCCTCCCTCCCTTCCTTCTTTCTCCTTCCCTCTACTCCTCTCCCTTCCTTCTCTCCCTCCCTTCCTCCTCCTCTCCCTCCCTCCTTTCCTTTCTTCTCCCTTCCCCTCCCTCCCTCCCTCCCTCCCTTCTCCCCTCCCTTCTTTCCTCCCTCCTCCCACCTCCTCTCCCCTTCCTTCCCTCCTCCTCTCCTTCCTCCCTCCCTCTCTCCTTCCCTCCCTTCCTCCCTTCCCTCCCTTCCCCTCCCTCCCTTCCTCCTCCTCCCCCTCCTCCTCTCCCTCCCTCCTTTCTTCTCCCTTCCCCTCCCTCCCTCCCTTCTCCCCTCCCTTCTTTCCTCCCTCCTCCCACCTCCTCTCCCCTTCCTTCCCTCCTCCTCTCCTTCCTCATACCCTCCCTCCCTTCCTCCCTTCTCCTTTCCCTCCCTCCTTCCCTCCTTCCCTCCATATTTTGGTTTACTTTGGGCTCAGTTGCTTCTCCCACCTCCCCTTCTTTATATTTTCTCCTCTCTGGCTTACACATTAAAAGCAATGAATAAAACAGCACCCGCCTCAGTGTGCCTCCCAACATATCCTCTGGCAACTTTCCCCTGACTGCAGCTTTTGAATGGCAAAGAGGATCCCAGCAAAGGTTGAACTGAAATCTGTGAATTAAACACCGCTTCGTGAGTCATTACACCAACATCCTCCGGTATCCTACGCTGATATGTTTGCTTCACCTGGAGCCGCCAGTTGCAAACCCAGCAATTCCTGCCAGACCTAATGTGCACCATCCAGTGATAAATGGATTTTTTTTTTAAAAAAAAAAAAGCAAAATCCATGCGTGGGAACAGAGCAGAGAAACAGGACTAACTCTAAACAGAAGTAGTCAGCAGATGAGAGAGACTATTATTCTATTATTCTTGGTCTCTCAGGCAAGTGTTCCAGGAAAAAAAAAAAGAGAGAATTTTAAAGCTTCAAAGAGACTTTACATTCATGAAAAGGGCTGGAGGCTGCTATCTCAGTTCTGAAAATTAGGCCCTCTAACCCAGTATTTCTCAGCATGAGCAACTTGAAGATCTGTGGTTTTCAATTCCCAGAATTCCCCCCACCAGCACAATTCATTCATTCATGGATTCAATGATTCATTCATTCATTCATTCTTCAAATCATTAAAGGTAGTCCTAGACCAGGGGTAGGCAACCTTGGCTCTTTTATGACTCGTGGACTTCAACTCCCAGAATTCCTGAGCAAGCCATGCTGAGGGGAAAGGGAGAGGTTTCCAAGCTGAGCCATGCCAGCTCAGGAATTATGGGAGTTGAAGTCCACGAGTAATAAAGTGGCCTAGGCCTAGGCTAGAGGAAGGCCACCTTGGCTCTTTTATGACTCGTGGACTTCAACTCCCAGAATTCCTGAGCCAGCCACGCTGAGGGGAAAGGGAGAGGTTTCCAAGCTGAGCCATGCTGGCTCAGGAATTCTGGGAGTTGAAGTCCACCAGTCATAAAAGAGCCAAGGTTGCCTAGCCCTATCCTAGGACGAAGATTAAGAGCAGGGGTCTTCAAACTTTCCCCTTTTATGATTCGTGGACTTCAACTCCCAGAATTCCTGAGCCAGCCACACTGAGGGGGAAAGGGAGAGGTTTCCAAGCTGAGCCATGCAGGCTTAGGAATTCTGGGAGTTGAAGTCCACGCGTCATAAAAGAGCCAAGGTTGCCTACCCACACCCTAGAGTTACAGCCATATTTTTAGGGACAGATCAAAGGAAAAACAGTAACACTGAACCAGCCTCAACCTCCCCTCACTTTATTCCTTCAGGAGTCAGGGGTCCCAGATTTGGGGGGCATATTCTGTAAATTAGCCAATGTGTGATACCTTGGCTCAAAAACTGTTGCCCTATGATGCAGTGTTTCACCCAGTTAAAGGTCACAACAACAAGAGTTTTAGAAGTTTATAGATTACGGCTGTCTCAAGGCCCATAAATTACTTGAAGCCGATTCCAAATGGCCTCTTCTTCCGCTATGCACCAAGCAGACGAATAACAAACAATCCGTGCAGCAATAAAAACAATGCAATCGAGCACATCCAGCTATCATGTCACCCCTGGTCCTTCTTTTTATTAAACTAGACCAGGGGTCTTCAAGCTTCAAGCGTGCCTGGCTGAGGAATTCTGGGAGTTGAAGTCCACAAGTCATAAAAGGGCCAAGTTTGAGGACCCCTGCTCTTAATCTGTTCTAATCCAACCCCCTGCTTAGGCAGGAAACCCTACACCAGAGGTAAGCAACCTCGGCTCTTTTATGACTCGTGGACTTCAACTCCCAGAATTCCTGAGCCAGCCATGCTGAGGAGAAAGGGAGAGGTTTCCAAGCTGAGCCACGCCCGGCTCAGGAATTCTGGGAGTTGAAGTCCACGAGTCATAAAAGGGCCGTAGTTCCCCACCCCTGTCCTAGGACGAAGATTAAGAGCAGGGGTCTTCAAACTTGCCCCTTTTATGACTCGTGGACTTCAACTCCCAGAATTCCTGAGCCAGCATGGCTCAGCTTGGAATCCTCTCCCTTTCCCCTCAGCGTGGCTGGCTCAGGAATTCTGGGAGTTGGAGTCCACGAGTCACGAAAGAGCCAAGGTTGCCTACCTCTGCGGCCTACACCATTTCAGACAAATGATTGTCCAATCCCTTCTTCTTCTCCTCAGAGACGGTCTCTGAATCCATCCACTTTTCTGCTGGTGGTTGCCTCCTTCTGTTTTCTTCCACCTTTCCCAGCCTCAAAGCTTCTCCAGAGAATCGGTTCTTCACATCATACATCCAAAATAGGATAATTTGACCCTGGTGATTTTTTTCTTTGAATGAGAAATCTGGGCTGATTTTTTCAACCGTACATTGATTTGTATTCTAGTCTGCTTGTCCTGGACTTACAACAGTTCGTTTAGTGCCTGTTTGAAATTACAACAGCGTTGGAAAAAGTGACTTAGGACCGTTTTTCACACTTACGACCATTGCAGCCTCCCCCGTGGTCACGTGATCAAAATTCAGACGCTTGGCAACTGGCTCGTACTTACGACGGTTGCAGAGTCCCAGGGTCATGTGATCCCCTTTTGGGACCTTCTGACAAGCAAAGTCAATGGGGGAAGTCAGATTCACTTAACAACCGTGTTACTAGCTTAACAATGCAGTGATTCACTTAACAACCATAGTAAGAAAGATCATAAAATGGGGCAAAACTCACTTGACAACTGTCCCGCTTAGCGGCAGAAATAATGGGCTCAGTTGCGGCTGTAAGTTGAGGACTACATGTAGCATTCCCAGCTGAGAATAACCTCAAATTATTTTATTTTATCTTACCTCATTTTATTTAACAGCGTAAACATGTTTTTACCCCTGCCACAATTTAACAAAGGCTCTCATCAGAATGTGTAATACAGTTAAAACATCCACAGCACAGTTGAAAACCCCTCAGTTGTAAATAAAAGACAATGACAATAGTCAATGTAAAAGCAAAATTGCAACAATACTACAATGGGAAGTCAAAAATAAAGAGGGCAACTCCATATGAAGGGAAGGATCTCTGGAATAGCTGTTTTGAATGGTTTTGAAAAATCCACCAAGATTTCTTGACATTGTTAAATGTCCAAAATCTCCAGGAATGCTGCCTTGCAAGATAAATTAATGAACATATAGAATAGAATAGAATAGAATAGAATAGAATAGAATAGAATAGAATAGAATAGAATAGAATCTTTATTGAGAATAAAATAGAATAGAATCTTTATTGAGAATAGAATAGAATCTTTATTGAGAATAGAATAGAATCTTTATTGAGAATAGAATAGAATAGAATAGAATCTTTATTGAGAATAGAATAGAATCTTTATTGAGAATAGAATAGAATAGAATCTTTATTGAGAATAGAATAGAATAGAATCTTTATTGAGAATAGAATAGAATAGAATAGAATCTTTATTGAGAATAGAATAGAATAGAATCTTTATTGAGAATAGAATAGAATAGAATAGAATCTTTATTGAGAATAGAATAGAATAGAATAGGAGGGGACCTTGGAGGTCTTCTAGTCCAGCCCCCTACTCAAGTAGGAGAACCTATACCATATCAGATAAGTGAATGTCCAGTCTCCTCTTAAAAACCTCCAGTGATGGAGTGCCCATGATTTCTGAAGGCAAAGCTGTTCCACTGGTTGATTGTCCTCACTGTTAGGAAGTTTCTCCTTAATTCCACCTTGTTTCTCTCTTTGATCAGCTTCCAACCATTGTTTCTCCTCCTGCCCTCTGGTGCTTTGGTGAACAAAGTGACCCCCTCTTCCTTGTGGCAGCCCCTCAGATACTGGAATAGTGCTGTCTCTCTCTCTCCCTCTCTCTCTCTCTCTCTCTCTCTCTCTCTCTCTCTCTCTCTCTCTCTCTCCATCTATCTAATCTATTATCTATCTAACTGCACTGATGATGTTACCTTGTTCGAGTAATGAAACACCTGCAAGAAAATAATCTAGCTCAGAAAACACCAAGTACCCCAGAGTCATTGTCGTTGTCGTAGTCCTCCTCCTCCTCCTCCCTCCACCTCCTCTCCTCCTCCTCCTCCTCCTCTCCACAAACTCCACTTCCTTCTAGCACTGAGGATGTTACCTTGTTCGGGCAACGAAACATCTACAAGAAAACAGCCAAGCTCAGAGAGCACCAAGGACCCCCCCAGTTCAACCTTGAGCTACAAATATTCTCCTTTAAGCAAAAGATCTCCTGCGATGACTCCATCATACAGGGCTGAATTCTCCATTTTCTCTCTGTTGAGAAGGCTACAGTACGAACGCCAGCTTTGAACTTCTAGGGAAGCGACAATAGTTTAGCAGAAAACATTGGACATTAGTTACACCAGAGAGGGTCCATGCTTGAGCTTAAATGAAGAAATCAAGGCACGCTGGATGCTGTGATATGTCATTTCCATAAAACGAAGATGAAACAACAACATCTATTAAGGAGAGCGAGGCCAATTCAACCAGTGCTGTAGACTTTCGTCCTCTCATTACCGAGAGGATCATCATCAGATGGCTTTATTGCTTGTGCAACAGTCACTGGAAACTCAAAGAGAGACGTGTTTTTCTGGTGTCCATGGAAACCAAACATTTTAGGAAAAAGATCACTCTCGGCAGCTTCTCTCCCATCTCCTCAAAGGAAGGAAGGAGAGAAGTTTCAAATCTGGCCCGTTCTTTGGAAGCACACCCCAAGAATAAGAGAATAATGGAAGGGACCTTGGAGGTCCGCTAGTCCAACCCTCTCTGCTCAAGCAGGAAACCCTGTGCCCTTTCAGACAAATGGCTGTCCAATCTCTTCTGGGTTTCTTGGAAATTCATTTCAGGCATGGGTGCATTCAGCTGGACCTGAGGCAAGTAGGCAGACCTGTTTCTCCAAGGTTGAACATGAGATGGACAAGCTTGTTAAACTCCCGTGTGGGAAGTCAGCCCCCCAGAGAAGGAAATATTAAAAGGGCAGAAAAATATATTTCCTCAAAAGATTTTAAAGCGGCAGAAAAGCACGCCCCGTTTTTCTTGATAGCCCCAAGTCTCCCTCGCCCAAGCAGAAACCAGCTCCGTAGAAATGCAGATGTAAACCATCAGGAAAGTTGGAGCTAGGAGATTAGGAAGACAAAGACCTAAAATCTGCATACCCCACCTGAGACAGGACATGGTAGGATTAACTCACAAAAGCCAAAGGGCACACCCAAACTCAGGTCAGAATACATGACACAGGAAATAGCCTCAAAACAGGAACAGGAAATAACTCCAAACAAAAGGCTCCAGAGGGTATAAAAATCCACTCCCTACAGGTGCTGCTTCCTTTTTTCTGCCAGAGCCACCTTTCTGTCTGCCTCCCCTCTTCAATAAATTGCAATCTTCTTATTTATTATTTATTTATTTATTTATTTGACTTCTATGCCGCCCTATTCCGGAGAACTCAGGGCGGCTCACAACATAATAGAAATCAACATTTAAAAATACATGTATATAAAACCCCTTAATTTAAAAAAAACAACCCCAATCATTCAACATACACACAGACATACACTGGCTTGGGGCAAGATGTTAACTGCCCCAGGCTTGTCGGCAAAGATGGGTCTTTAAGTGCACCAGGAAGTTGCCTCCTCACAAATAGCCTGGCTGACCTTCTTTGTGCCTGCCTCCTCTCTGCCCTACGTGTCCTCGGATCTGGAGGAGTTCTTCTTCATCTCCACGGACAGCTGCAGCTATCTGTCCTCTACATCCAAAGCCTCCGGGCTTCCCAGCTGCCCCCGTGCCTCAGCCAGCTGTTCCTCTGGTTGCTCAGCCCTTCCACTCCTGACTCACAGCCTTCAGCTGCTGGCTCATCCTCCTCCAAACTAGCATTTGGAGAGGTGTCTGGGGGAACGTCTGAGAAAGACATCACAGTAGAGGTCTGGAGGCTAAAACATATAAGGAACGGTTGCTGGAATTGGGTATGTCTAGTTTAAGGAAGAGAAGGACGAGGGGGAATATGATAGCAGTGTTCCAGTATCTCGGGGGCTGCCCCAAAGAAGAGGGAGTCAAGCTCTTCTCCAAAGCGCCTGAAGGCAGGACAAGAAGCAACGGATGGAAAACAATCAAGAAGAGAAGCAACCTGGAGCTAAGGAGAAATTTCCTGACAGTGAGAACAATTAATCAGTGGAACTGCTTGCCATACGAAGCTGCGAATGCTCCATCACTGGAAGATTTTAAGAAGAGACTGGACAGCCATTTGTCTGAAATGGTATAGGTTTTCTTGTCTGAGCAGGGGGTTGGACTAGATGACCTCCAAGATCCCTTCCAACTTTATTATTTATTTATTTATTTATTTGTTTGTTTGTTTGTTTGTTTGTTTGTTTGTTTGTTTATTTATTTATTTAGATTTCTATGCCACCCTATTCCAAGAACTCAGGGCGGCTTACAACATGGATACTCACATGAAGAAATCTGGCATTAAAATACATTGTAAAACCCCTTAATTAAAAACCAATCATCCAAAGACAGACATGCAAACATACATACACTGGCTGGGGCAAGGTGTTAACTGCCCCAGGCCTGTCGGCAAAGATGTGTCTTTAATAATTTGCGAAAGGCGGAGAGGGTGGGGGCGACACGGATCTCCGGGGGGGGAGTTGATTCCAGAGGGCCGGGGCCGCAACAGAGAAGGCTCTTCCCCTAGGCCCCGCCAGGCGACACTGTCTGGCTGACGGGACCTGGAGAAGGCCGACTCTGTGGGCCCTAACCGGCTGCTGGGATTCATGCAGTTGCCATGTTTATTCCCAGCTTGGATGAACCACGATGAAGACTTTTCTTCCGACACCCGTACCATCTTAGGTGCTTGAGAACATGGAATGATAGGGTGGAAGAGACCTGCAGGATGTTTTCTGCCCTGGGTTCCTATAGCCAAGAAGGCCCTACAGCCATCTGCACCACTCAGGTGACCCTGAGGACACAGATAAACCTCCAAATGGCCTCAACGACTCGCTAAAAGAAGGCAAATGACCAGCTGTCTGCAAGGAGTATAAATCCTTCCATTCCCCACCATCCAGTCAGAGCTGAGGAAGCTTCTTGGACGAGAAGCGACACATCTTCAGGGAAAAACAAGGAAGTCCAGTTGCCTCCTGGAAAAAAAAAAAAGCACCTTTGCAAATGACTGAGAATCTCCATAGACAACAGAGATATTATTTTTATTTTTTGGAACTCACTAGTAGTGGGTCTGATTCTCCCATTTGCCCATCCTATGGGTAGATGGATCGAAGCCAAACTCAGCCTGGAAACTGGCGACGGCTGCAAGGGACGATGGCAAAACTGCAGCAGTCAAGGGAGAAAAATCTAATTACGGTATACCGTAATCTGCAGCTGGCCAGATTGGGCACCGGTTCAAATGCAGGGGGGGAAAGGGAGGAGGGAATTTGACTCAGAATCAGCCAGTTGGTTTGATTTACAGCGATTCCTGAAACGTTTGCTTCAGACTGTACAGGAGAAGGGAGGGAGGAAAAAAAGAAAGAGAGAGAGAGAACAGCGGGCCAAGAAAGGTTTGTGCCAAAGTTTAATGAACGTGCAACCTGACAAAAGGAGCACTGTGTACCAGGGAAACATGGGGGGGGATTGTTTTGTTTTGTGGGGGGTTGCAAAGAGGCTTGGTTTTCTGCCCTCTGCAACTTCAGAGAGGGAGTTGTCTATCATAGAATCAGGACCAATAAGCCACTATGATCCGTGGATGGAGGTTTGCTTCACCACTTGTCCAGAATGGCATAGGATCGATCTCCTGCTCAAGCAGGGGGGTGGACTAGACCAGGGGTAGGCAACCCAAAACACTCAAAGAGCCACTTGGACCCGTTTCCCACCAAAAACAAAACACTGGGAGCCGCAAAACCCTTTTGATATCTAAAAGAAAGATAACACTGCATATATCCTTTTTTACCTTTATATATATATATATATATGTCAACAATTTTAAACAACATATATATATATATATATATATATATATATATATATATATATATATATATATATATATATATATATATATATATATATATATATATATATATATATATATATATATATATATATATATATATATATATATATATATATATATATATATATATATATATAAATATAATATAATATAATATTATATATATATATATATAATATAATATAATATAATATATATATATATATATATATACACACACACACACACACACACACATACATACATATATATGTAGGTCTTTGGTTCTTCGGGTTTTCTCCCACGTAGAATTTGAAGTGTCTGGGCGACGTTTCGACGAAGTCTCATTCGTCATCTTCAGGCTGGTGCTTTTGGCTTTTGCAGAAGCCAAAAGCACCAGCCTGAAGATAACGAATGAGACTTCGTCGAAACGTCACCAAGACACTTCAAATTCTACGTGGGAGAAGACCCGAAGAACCAAAGACCTACATACAAACACCCGCGAAAACCTCAGAAAACAATCATACATATATATATATAAACACACATATATATATATAAACACACACACACGCACATATATACACATACACACACACACAGACATATAACTCATAAAGGTAAAAAAGGATATATGCAGTGTTATCTTCATTTTAGATATCAAAAGGGTCTCTCTCTCTCTCTCCTTCCCTCTCTCTCTCTTTCTCTCTCTTTCTCCCCCCCCCCGACCTTCTGCTCACCTGGCAAGCTGGCTTCAAGCTGTTCTCCAACAAGCTCAGAGGTAGGCAACCTCAGCTGTTTTATGACTCATGGACTTCAATTCCCAGAATTCCTGAGTCAGCATAGCTGGGCTAGCTAGCTCTCTCCTGCCCTTCCTGCTTCCTGCTTCCTGCAGAGACGCAGCAAAGGGAGGAGCCACGCCCCAAAAGATTTTCAGCTTGTCGGAGGACACAGTGAGTCCACTCTCTTTTACACACACACACACACACACATACACACACACACACACACACAACACACATAAACACAGAGACAGAGAGAGACAGAGAAGCAGGGAAGCACAAGTGTCTGTCTCTGTCTCTGTCTCTCTCTGCAAATGGCAGAGGAGGCTGGGAGCCACAGGGGAAGGCTAAAAGAGCCACATGCGCCTCCGGAGCTGCAGGTTGCCGACCTGTGGACTAGAAGACCTTCAAGATCCCTTCCAACTCTGTTATTCTAAGTCAGGCATCTCCAAACATGGCAACTTTAAGACTTGTGTGGACTTCAACTCCTGAGGCACAAAAGCCAACTAGGTGATTTGGGCCAATCGCCAGTAGACAGTGAATTCTAGTCCCGCCTTAGGCATGAAAGGTGGCTGGGTGACTTTGGGCCAATCAGAGGAGACAGAGAGTTCCAGTGCTGCCTTAGGCATGATGGCCAGCTGAGTGACTTTGGGCCAATCACCAGGAGATGGTGAGTTCTAGTTCCGCCTTAGGCATGATGGCCGGCTGGGTGACTTTGGGCCAATCACCAGGAGATGGTGAGTTTTAGTCCTGCCTTAGGCATGAAAGGCAGCTGGGTGACTTTGGGCCAATCACCAGGAGACGGTGAGTTCTAGTTCCGCCTTAGGCATGATGGCCGGCTGGGTGACTTTGGGCCAATCACCAGGAGATGGTGAGTTTTAGTCCTGCCTTAGGCATGAAAGGCAGCTGGGTGACTTTGGGCCAATCAGAGGAGACGGAGAGTTCTAGTTCTGCCTCAGGCATGATGGCCGGCTGGGTGACTTTGGGCCAATCACCAGGAGACGGTGAGTTTTAGTCCCGCCTTAGGCATGAAAGGTGGCTGGATGACTTTGGGCCAATCACCAGGAGACCGTGAGTTCTAGTCCACTGCTCCCGGCCATTAATTCAGCTCAAAATCCTCACCAAGAGGAATTTCAAAGAAATTCTCAAATTGCCTGAGGAAATCAGATTGAAAATCAGAAGCCTGATTGGCTAGCAAGGACTTCAGTCTTAGGTTTATCATTTTAGGTTTATCTTAAGCTTCTTCCCGCTCGTAGCCCTCAAGTGACAGCCACAACTCAGCCCAAAATTTCTGTTGCTGAGCGAGGCATTTATTAAGTGAGTTTTGCCTCATTTTACGACCTTCCTTTCATGCTGGCTGAGGAATTCTGGGAGTTGGAAGTCCACAAGTCACAAAAGGGCCAAGTTTGAAGACCCCTGAATTAGAGAGTGCTGACTGATGCCTGAGGCAATGTACACTCTGATTGGCTGCTGTGAGTATGAAGGGGGCGTTTCCCTCCCCCCCCACACACACCTTTTTCCCTCTGTGTGTTGTGTATACTGTTTGATTTACCTCAGGCACTCTGGCTGAGGAATTCTGGGAGTTGAAGTCCACAAGTCACAAAAGGGCCAAGTTTGAAGACCCCTGAATTAGAGAGTGCTGACTCATGCCTGAGGCAATGTACACTCTGATTGGCTGCTGTGAGTATGAAGGGGGCGTTTCCCTCCCCCCCACACACACACCTTTTCCCCTCTGTGTGTTCTGTATACTGTTTGATTTACCTCAGGCACTCTGGCTGAGGAATTCTGGGAGTTGAAGTCCACAAGTCATAAAAGGGCCAAGTTTGAAGACTGCTGGTGTAGGGTCTCCTGCTTGGGCGGGGGGGGGGGTTTGAACTAGATGACCTACCAGATCCTTTCCAACTCTGTTATTCTATTTTAACCAGAAGGATGACAAAATTCATTTTAATTGTGATGCACAACTCACAATCACCGGCGGACGCTTCGTCTTCTCCGCCTGTCACTGGGACTGCAGATGTATTTATTTTTTTTTGAGCAGATTTTTGTCCCTGCCTCTGGATGGAATCCAGCCGCAGTTTACTGTATTAAAAAAATACAGAAAACATTCAGAAAACAATTACAATTTCCTGGTTCTTCAGAATTATAAAGTTAGTGGCCTGAGACTAACAGATACGTTGTGCTTATCACTCGGGGGGGGGGGCTGTAAAAACCTGAGAATGTATTAAAAAATAACATTAATTGCTCCATCAAAGCAGAAAAATTCCCCTGTCACTTTTACACTCCTTAGATTAATTATACCATTGGCTGCAAGAGCGTTCTGGATAGCTGCTACGGAAAGTAACTTTCTCCAATATCCTCCAAGCTACGTTGGACTCAAATAAACTCAAATAAAGTTGTAGGTGGAAGGAAGGAAGGAAGGAAGGAAGGAAAGGAAAGGAAAGGAAAGGAAAGGAAAGGAAAGGAAAGGAAAGGAAAGGAAAGGAAAGGAAAGGAAAGGAAAGGAAAGAAGGAGAGGAAGGAAGGAACAAAAGGAAGGAAGGAAAGGAAGAAAGGAAGGAAAGAAGGAAAGGAAGGAAGGAAGGAAGGAAGGAAAGGAAAGAAGGAAAGGAAGAAAGGAAGGAAAGAAGGAAGGAAGGAATTAATTTATTTCCAGACAGTAAGAACAATTAACCGGTGGAACAACCTGCCTCCAGAAGTTGTGGATGCTCCAACACTGGAGGTTTTTAAGAAGAGACTGGACAGTCCCTCATCTGAAATGGTATAGGTTCTCCCGCTTGAGCAGGGGGTTGGACTGGATGACCTCCAAGGTCCCTTCCAGCTCTATTCTGATTGAAACCTTGAACAAATTCAGATTTTTGGAACTTGGTGAGGGGGTTTAAGGGCCCTGCTTTGGTGGTTGGGTTGATATTTTATGGTCCTGATGGGGTCAACAACATTGTGATGACCTTCTTCACCCTACCGAGAGTCCTCAACATGCAACGTTCGTTTACTGACCGCTCAAAGTCAGAATGGCACCAAAGAAAGGGACTTTTGACTGCTTTTTCACACTGATGCCCGTGGCAGCAACCCCAGGGTCATGGGATCAAAAATCAGACGCTGGGCAACAGGCTCCTATTTGTGACGGTCGCTGTGTCCCTGGGATCCCCTTTTGCGACCTTCCGACGAGCAAAGTCAACAGGAAAGCCAGATTCACTTAACAACCATGTTGCTAACTTAACAACTGCAGGGATTCACTTAACAACCGTGGCAAGGAAAGTCATAAAATGGGGCGATGCTCACTCAACAACGGTCTCGCTTACCAGTAGAAAGTTTGGGTTAAACTGGAGTCATAAGTTGAGGATTACCTTATGATGAAGCCTAGTGAGAGGGTCGCCCCATTTCCATGATCATCATCATCATCATTATCATCATCACCACCACCACCACCACCACCACCACAATAATACTAATACTAATACTAACAATAATAATAATAGTTGGAAGGGACCTTGGAGGTCTTCTAGTCCAGCCCCCATTTCGGACAAATGGCTATCCAGTCTCTTCTTTAAAACTTCCAGTGTTGGAGCATTCACCACTTCTGGAGGCAGGTTGTTCCACTGGTTAATTGTTCTCACTGTCAGGAAGTTTCTCCTTAGTTCCAGGTTGCTTCTCTCCTTGATCAGTTTCCATCCGTTGCTTCTTGTGCTGCCTTCAGGCACTTTGGAGAATGGCTTGACTCCCTCTTCTTTGGGGCAGCCCCTGAGATACTGGAAGACTGCTATCATGTCCCCCCTCGTCCTTCTCTTCATTAAACTAGACATACCCAATTCCAGCAACCGTTATTTATATGTTTTAGCCTCCAGTCCCCTGATCATCTTTGTTGCTCTTCTCTGCACTCTTTCTAGAGTCTCAACGTCTTTTTCACATTGTGGTGACCAAAACTGGATGCCGCATTCCAAGTGTGGCCTTACCAAGGCCTTGTAAAGTGGTATCAACACTTCACCTGATCTTGATTCCATCCCTCTGTTAAGGCAGCCTAGCACAATTGATGATCTTGAAAGAACTCGGGGAAGGTCTCGATCAACCTTGTGATGAGATCTCTAGTGATCTTGGCTGATCTTAGGTGAAACTCTGAGATATTTGGTGAACTCACACAATTTTGACCAGTTTTGATGTTTAGATGGTAGGGGTGGTAGCAGGTGGGAGACACCTGTCTTGAGGGATATTTTGGGGTGAGCCATGAAAACTGTCAGGACCAGGGAGATGGGCTTTGGTGTTATGAAACCTCATGAGTCTAGGGAGATGGGCTACGGAGTGAATTTTCAAATTTCCTGGGATCAGGGAGATGGGCTATGGGGTGGATATTGAAATTTGATGGGGAGATGGGCTATGAGTGAATTTTCATATTTGATGGGAGCAGAAGGTTGGGCTATGGGGCGAATCTTCTAATTTCCAGGGACCAGGAGGATGGGCTATGGGGTGAATCTTCTAATCTCCTGGTCCCAGGATTATGGGCTATGGGGTAAATCTTCTAATCTCCTGGGACCAGGAACATAAGAACATAAGAAGAGCCCTGCTGAATCAGGCCAAAGCCCATCGAGTCCAGCATTCTGTGTCACACAGTGGCCCACCAAATGTACATGGGGATCTTGAGCAGAAAGAGAAGGCAAAACCCTCCCTTTCCCTTGACCCCCAACAAATGGTACTCAAGGGAATCCTGCCTGCCTCAACCAACATAGAGGCGGCACATGGACATCCGTTTTAATAACCATGGGGTGAATCTTCTAATCTGCTGGGACCAGGAAGATGGGCTATGGGATGAATCTTTTAATCTCCTGGGACCAGGAAGATGGGCTATGAGATGAATCTTCTAATCTCCAGGGACTAGGAGGATGGGCTATGGGATGAAACTTTTAATCTCCTGGGACCAGGAAGATGGGCTATGGGGTGAATCTTTTAATCTCCTGGGACCAGGAAGATGGGCTATGGGGTGAATCTTCTAATCTCCTGGTCCCAGGATTATGGGCTATGGAGTAAATCTTCTAATCTGGGACCAGGAAGATGGGCTATGGGGTGAATCTTCTAATCTCCTGGGACCAGGAATATGGGCTATGAGGTGAATCTTCTAATCTCCAGGGATCATAAGGATGGATTATGGGTGAATCTTCTAATCTCCTGGGACCAGGAAGATGGGCTATGGGATGAATCTTTTAATCTCCTGGGACCAGGAAGATGGGCTATGAAATGAATCTTCTAATCTCCTGGGACCAGGAAGATGGGCTATGAGGTGAATCTTCTAATCTCCTGGGACCAGGAAGATGGGCTATGGGGTGACTCTTCTAATCTGCTGGGACCAGGAGGATGAGTTATATGGTGAATCTTCTAATCTCCAGGGATCACAAGGATGGATTATGGGGTGAATCTTCTAATCTCCAGGGACCAGGAGGATGGGCTACGGGACGACCAGAAAGATGGGCTTTGGTCGAGTGCTCGTCTTCATATGTTTGTCCATCTCAAACCCAACTGTTGTTTCTTGCGCGGCTGTGTTTAAACAGAAGAAATCAATTAACGGGCCTGCGGTGGCTGGTTATAAATCAGCTATTTACATATTTAATGATTGCACCTTTAATAAATCCCAGGAAGGGGAGCCAAGCTGGCAGATCCTTAAGCTCGTCTTCGGGCGTCATCAATTATTCTGAAAGGCCGGCTCTGACACTAAATCTTCTCTTCCACGAAAAAAAAAAAAAAGGAGGAAAAAACGGATCTTGTCAGAGAAAAATTGGTCCCCTCCTTTGCCCGTTGAAAAGCCCTGGAGCCGGCCACCAACATTACATTAAGAAAATTGCTTAGCCAGCACTTTCCACTAAAAAAGGGGGGGTGGGAGGGGGTGGAAGCTTTTAATTTTGGCCACACAGGGAAATCAATTGCCTGTCCTTCAGCTCTGGAGAGCACCCATCTCGGTCTGACTAATCCAATTTTTCCCAGCCTCTTTTGCAGCATCCAAAGGGGCTTCCGAAAGAATAGCAACCTTCTGAAGACCCGTCTGGGGTTTGACTCCAGAATTCCTTTGAATTAAATTAGCTGCCTTGGTCACCTCAGCTAGAAAGAGAGAAAATGAATCCCGACTTGATCGATCCATAGGCAGGGCTGGTAATTTATAGGATGGGGGGGGTTGCATCCTTTTAAAAGTAATTTACAATGGCACGGAACCCAATGATTACAAGGGGCGGGAGGGGAAGAAGCTCGCTGGCCGTTGTGGGGAGACAGGGCTCCCTCCGTGGAGGGCGAGTTAGAAACACGTCCGTTGGTGGAGATTCTCAGCCATAGGTAGTTGTCTCACTTCCCCCTCCCCAAACGGCAACTGGATTGTTTTTTTCCTTGAGAAAGATGGAAGGATAAATACTGACAGTTGAGACTGGATGGTGGGGAGATGGAAGGATATCTCCTGATGGGACAGGTGAGGGGATAGATAGATAGATAGATAGATAGATAGATAGATAGATAGATAGATAGATAGATAGATAGATAGATAGACAGACAGACAGACAGACAGAGACAGACAGACAGAAAGACAGAGCGACAGACAGAAACAGATGATAGATAGATAATAGATACACCTAGATCAGCGGTTCTCAACCTGTGAGTCGCGACCCCATTTGGGGTCGAATGACCATTTCACGGGGGTCGCCAAACAACGCAGTCCGCCATTTTTTTTCCCTTTTCCCCTCGGTCGGCGCAGGGGGCAGCACCGCGCATGCGTGGGGCAGCACCGCACATGCGCGATGCGGGCCGTCGTGCCGCGCATGCGCGATGCGGGCCGTCATGCCACGCATGCACGATGCGGGCCGTCGCGCCACGCATGCATGATGCGGGCTGTTGCGCCGCGCATGCGCGGCGCAGGTCGGAGTCGCAACCTGAAAAAGGTTGAGAACCGCTGACCTAGATGATAGATACACCTAGATGATAGACAGACAGACAGACAGACAGACAGAGATAGATAGATAGATAGATAGATACCGTAAATAGATGATAGATACATCTAGATGATAGATAGATAGACAGACAGACAGAGATAGATAGATAGATAGATAGATAGATAGATAGATAGATAGATAGATAGATAGATAGATAGATAGATAGATAGATAGATAGATAGATAGATAGATAGATAAATACCGGTAGATGATAAATAGATAGATGATAGATACACCTAGATGATAGTTAGTTAGTTAGTTAGATAGATAGTGTTGTTAGTCCACAAGTCATAAAAGAGCCAAGGTTGCCTACCCCTGATCTAGGTAATGATGCAGAATTCAGATGACCAGAGAAGAAAGTAGTTGGTCAAAGTGCTGACCTGGACTTAGGGGACAGTATCAGTTGTGAATATGTGGAGATGGCCCCGCTATCTCTGGCCACTTTCAGAACCGTGAATGAAAGGTCATACAAGGACAGCAAAGGAAACACCCACTATCCTAACCCACCTGGGGAACATATGGTGTCTTATGCAAACACCTAAACCACCCAAAAGGGAACATATGGTGTCTTGGGGGGAACACCCCAACGGGCACATTTTTAGCTACTTCTGCTTTCTTCCTTATCTACAGTGTGCCAGCCTTAAGGGGTGAAGTCTTTATCTTAGGTGTGTCAGCTTTTCTGGGTGAGTTGCTTATGTAATCCAAGAAAGTATAAAAAATAAGGCATTTCTGATATGTGGGGCTTTTTTTCCCTTTTAGAGAAGCCCCTCTTTGTTCAGCTGAATAAAAACGTAAAGCTTGAAGGCACCTTCTACTTTCCTGTATTTTTTTTTAATCAAGCAAAACCTCAGGACCTGCACAGCAAAAGGATTGCCATCCAACGTTTGCAACGGTAAAAGTGGTTTCTGACCGTCACGGGTGGGTGGGAGGGATATACAGGTAGTCCTCGACTTACAACAGTTCATTTAGTGACCATTTGAAGTTAGAACAGCGCTGAAAAAAGTGACTTAGGCCCATTTTTCACCCTTAACGACCGTTGCAGCATCCCCAAGATCCACCTGATCAAAATTCAGACGCTCGGCAATTGACTCGTATTTATGATGGTTGCAATGTCTTAGAGCCCCATTTATTTATTTGTTTGTTTGTTTGTTTAAACTTATATGCCGCCCTTCTCCTAAGACCCAGGGCGGCTCACAATAACAATACAAGTAAAAACATAAATATAGAATCAATTAAAATTACTACTTACAATACTATATAAAAACTAGATAATTTATTACACTCACACCACACACAATCACAGTCAAAGGCCCAGGGGCAGAGTGCAGCTCACACGCCCCAAACCTGTCTGCATAAATGTGTCTTCAACAGTTTCCGGAAAGCTAGGAGGAAGGAAGCAGTACGGACCTCCGAGGGAAGCTGGTTCCAGAGGGCTGGGGCAGCAACGGAGAAGGCCCTTGCCCTAGGCCTTTTGCAGCCTTCTGACAAGCAACATCAATGGGGGGGGGAGCCAGATTCGCTTCACAACCGTGTCGCTAACTTAACAACTGCGGTGATTCACTTAACAATTGTCTAATAATAATAAAGTTGGAAGGGACCTTGGAGGTCTTCTAGTCCAACCCCCTTGCTCAGGCAGGAAACCCTACACCATTTCAGACAAATGGCTGTCCAGTCTCTTCTTAAAAACTTCCAGTGTTGGAGCATTCACCGCTTCTGGAGGCAGGTGGTTCCACTGGTTAATTGTTCTCACTGTGGCAAGAAAGTTTGTAAAAGGGAGCAAAACTCACTTAGCAACTGGTTTGCTTTACTTTCAACTCATAAAAGGGGGCAAAACTCACTTAATAACTATCTTGCTTGGGCTCAGTTGTGGTTATACTGTAATTCAAGGACTACCTCTGTCATTATAAATTCTTAATCTGGGGTCCATAAAGCAGACAGGAAACATATCCAGATGAGCTAATTCAACTTCATAAAAGAAGAACTAGGGGTGACAGGATAGCAGTCTTCCAGTATCTCAGGGGCTGCCCCAAAGAAGAGGGAGTCAAGCTATTCTCCAAGGCGCCTGAAGGCAGGACAAGAAGCAACGGATGGAAACTAATCAAGGAGAGAAGCAACCTGGAACTAAGGAGAAACTTCCTGACAGTGAGAACAATGAACCAGTGGAACCACCTGCCTCCAGAAGTTACATGTGCTCCATAATTGGAGGTTTTAAAGAAGAGATTGGACAACCACTTGTCTGAGATCATGTGCGGTTTCCTGCCTGAGCAGGGGACTGGACTAGAGGACCTCCAAGATCCCTTCCAACTCTGTTATTCTGAGAACAATTAACCAGTGGAACAGTTTGCCTTTAGAAGTTGTGAGTGCTCCATCACTGGAGGTTTCAAAGAAGCGATTGGACAAGCATTTGTCTGAAATGGTATAGAGGTTCCTGGATGAGCAGGGGGTTGGACTAGAAGACCTCCAAGGTCCCGTCCAACTCTGCTACTCTGTAATAATAATAATAATAATAATAATAATAATAATAATAATAATAATAATAATAATAATAATAATAAAGTTGGAAGGGACCTTGGAGGTCATCTAGTCCAACCCCCTGCTCAGGCAGGAAACCCTACACCATTTCGGACAAATGGCTGTCCAGTCTCTTCTTTAAAACTTGCAGTGTTGGAGCATTCACCGCTTCTGGAGGCAGGTGGTTCCACTGGTTAATTGTTCTCACTGTCAGGAAGGTTCTCCTTAGTTCCGGGTTGCTTCTCTCCTTGGTTAGCTTCCACCCGTTGCTTCTTGTCCTGCCTTCCAGCGCTTTGGAGAATAGCTTGACTCCCTCTTCTTTGGGGCAGCCCCTGAGATATTTTAAGGCTCCAATAGCAGAATCTTCCATAACTAAAAGTAGAAACCTGCCATTCTCTTTCTAGGCTTAGAAGTTTTGTTTTTCTAAGTTTTGTTTTTCATTCATTATGCAGCTCCTAGCTAACTTTTCTCATATTGAACCATTCCCTTAGACCAGGGGTCCCCAACCCCTTGGGTGTGGACCAGTACTGGCCTGCATCATGCCAGCAACCGGTCTGCACAAACAAGCAAAGCCCCATTCAAGAGATGCAGGCAGCACACAAAACCACGCACCCTCCAGTCCGTGGAAAAACCTCTCTCCATGGAACCGGTCCCTGGTGCCAAACTCTGCCTTAGGCAGTATGTTTTTCCTAATCTCCAAAAGTCATTCCCACATACAGATCTGTAATGTGAGTATCACAGACCTTCGGGGTCTGTGCTTCGATTTTAGGGTGTCCATGAACTTGGATGGGAGAAAGAAAGAAAAAAAGAATACACAGTTTTAATTTTCCCAGCCTCCAGTTA
>JARGCV010000364.1:0-2500 GCA_034064705.1 Bothrops alternatus | reverse complement strand
CTGCTAGGGGCAAGGTGTTAGCTGCCCCAGGCCTGCCGGCAAAAGTATGTTTTAAGCAATTTACGAAAGGCGGAGAGGGTGGGGGCAACACGGATCTCCGGGGGAAGTTGGTTCCAGAGGGCCGGGGCCGCAACAGAGAAGGCTCTTCCCTAGGCCCCACCAGGCGACACTGTCTGGCTGACGGGACCTGGAGAAGGCCGACTCTGTGGGCCCTAACCGGTCGCTGGGTTTCATGGGAGCAGCAGACGGTCCCGTAAATAACCTGGTCCGATGCCATGTAGGGCTTTATAGGTCATAACCAACACTTTGAATTGCGTTCGGAGACCAATTGGCAGCCAATGCCGCTCGCGGAGTGATGCCGAATGTGGGCATTTCTAGGCAAGCCCAACACTGCTCGCGCGGCTGCATTCTGCATTACCTGAAGTCTCCGAACGTTTTTCAAAGGTGGCCCCATGTAGAGAGCATTGCAGTAGTCCGAGCCTCGAGGTGATAAGGGCATGAGTGACTGTGAGAAGAGACTCCCGGTCCAAATAGGGCCGCAGGACTGTGCACCAGGCGAACCTGGGCAAATGTCCTCCTTGCCACAGCCGAAAGATGATGTTCCAAATGTTAGCTGTGGATCGAGGAGGACGCCCAAGTTGCGGACCTTCTCCGAGGGGGTCAAAAGGAGGTGGAGGAGGACTCTGGGGTTCTTGGTGCTCTCTGAACTTGGGTTGTTTTCTTGCAGATGTTTTATGACCCAACTAGGTAACATCATCAGTGCTAGAAGGGAGCATGGGATTAATGGAGAGGGGGAGGGGGAGGGGAGGAGGACTATGGGAAATCCTTGGTGCTCTCTGAGTTTGGTGCGGTTTTCTTGCAGACGTTTTATGACCCGACTAGGTAACATCATCAGTGCTAGAAGAGAGTGGGGGTTGTGGAGGAGGAGGAGGAGGGAGGAGAGGAGGAGGAGGAGGAGGGAGGAGAGGAGAGGAAGACAACGATGACGATGACGACAATGACTATGGGATTCTTGGTGCTCTCTGAGCTTTCTTGTTTCTAGCAGATGTTTTATGACCCAACTAGGTAACATCATCAGTGCTAGAAGGGAGAGGGGTTTGTGAGAGAGGAGGAGGAGGAGGAGGAGGAGGAGCGAGCAGGAGGAGAGAGGACGACGACTGTGAGGTCCTGGGTGCTCTCCGAGCTTGCTTGTTTCCTTGCAGACATTTTATGACCCAACTAGGTAACCTCATCAGTGCTAGAAGAGAGTGGGGGTTTGCGAGAGAGGAGGAGGAGGGGGGGAGGACTGCTACTCTCTGAGCTTGCTTGTTTTTTCCACAGATGTTTCATTACCCAACTAGAAACATTGCCAGCGGCATGATGTTTCCCTGGCACCACGGCCTTGATGTTATTCCTTTCCTAATGAGGTAAAGCAAAGAATTTTAAAAATACATCAAGGATATTACTCCACCTGCCCTAAAATAGCTACAAACACTGATTAAACTACACTAATAAGAGGAGATGCGAAAGAAATAAGGAAGCAAAGAAAAGGATCCATATAATATGAATTAAAATTAATTATTGAACACTCGTGTTTCGACCGAGATCATGCAGAAACCTATTGCTTGTGTCTTTTCATTTTCAAAAACTTCAATCGATTCCTTAACCTTGGAGTACAAAATTTCTTCTCTTTGCATGAAATAATTCTCTCCAACTGAGCCCCGGGCTTTTAAAATCAGGGCTCCTCATAAATTCCCTCTGTTAGGAGAATACAGGTAAGCCCTCGACTTACAACGGTTCATTTAGTGACCATTTGAACTTACCACAGCACTGAAACTTAAAGAGACTTGTGAATGTTTTTCACACTTAACGACTGTCGCAGGCACCTCTATGCTCATGTGATCAAATTCAGGATGCTTGGCAAATGGTTCACGAAACACAGGCGACCGGTTAGGGCCCACAGAGTCGGCCTTCTCCAGGTCCCGTCAGCCAGACAGTGTCGCCTGGCGGGGCCTTAGGGGAAGGGCCTTCTCTGTTGCGGCCCCCGGCCCTCTGGAATCAACTCCCCCCCCCCGGAGATCCGTATCGCCCCCACCCTCTCCGCCTTTCGCAAAACTACTAAAGACCCATCTCTGCCAACAGGCCTGGGGCGGTTGACATCTTGCCCCTAGCCAGTGTATGTTTGTACGTTTGCTGAATGAATGGTTTCTAATTTAGGGGTTTCTCTTTTTATATATGTATTTTTTATATATGTATTATGTAGTTTTTTATATTGGATTTCTATTTATGCTGTGAGCCGCCCTGAGTTCCCGGAATAGGGCGGCATAGAATTTAATAAAAATAAATAAAAAAATAAATAAAATTTATGATGAGAGAGACTGGCCCAAAGTCACCCAGCTCCTCTGGCATGCCTAAAGCACGACTAGAACTCCCAGTCGCCTGGTGATTGGCACTCAGAAGTCAGCCTCCCAGCCGGCACTGGCATGCCTAAAGCGGGACTAGAACTCCCAGTCGCCTGTGA
>JARGCV010000363.1:0-143081 GCA_034064705.1 Bothrops alternatus | reverse complement strand
GCCCCGGTTCCAGTAGGGTTAGAATGTTTTAGGGGGATGGAGTAAAAAATTGTTAAGATTTGTAAATTTTGGGTTTTAAATGGGGATTTTACGGCCAAAATTATTTAATTCACTTTTAATTATTTTAAATTATGTATATCTATATGTTTTTTATATTTTTAGGCTGTACACCGCCCCGAGTCCTTTGGGAGAGGGGCGGTATAGAAATTTGATAAATAAATAAATAAATTATTATTATTATTATTGTTATGTTGGAAGGGACCTTGGAGGTCATCTAGTCCAACCCCCATTTCAGACCAGTGTTGGAGCATTCACCGCTTCTGGAGGCAGGTTGTTCCACTGGTTAATTGTTCTCACTGTCAGGAAGTTTCTCCTTAGTTCTAGGTTGCTTCTCTCTTTGGTTAGTTTCCATCCGTTGCTTCTTGTCCTGCCTTCTTCAGGGGCTTTGGAAAATAGCTTGACTCCCTCTTCTTTGGGGCAGCCCCTGTATTTATTTATTTTTTATTTAGCCTATGGTATCTACAGAGGCGATGCAATGTGTAGCAGGTGAAAAAAAAAGTGAGAATTTTTTTTAAAAAGGGCCAAATAAAAGAAGGCAAAGGGTTAAGCTAATGGGAGAAGCCACTTTGTGAGAACTTTAAAAACCAAGTGTCAAATTTTTCTTCCTGCAGAGCAGAAAGATAAGGCCGGAGTTGAAAAGTGGAAAGAAACAAACTGATTTTTATAATTTTGCAGAGGATATCGGGCAAAAGGATCTGCTTGAGAGCGTTCAGTGAGGAAGTTGGACGAATCAGAAGAAATAAGCCCAAGAGGAAACATTTTTGCTTTTTCTGATAAATTTTTTTTTTAAAAAATCACACTGCAGATAATATTTAAGCTTGATTTCTTGAAAACTTTTATTTAGAATTGCTTTAGTTCCGTGTTTCCAAACTTTGGCAACTTGAGGATGGACTTCAACCCCCAGAATTCCTCAGCCAGCATGGTGATTGCAAAGGATACTGGGAATTGAAGTCCATGCGTAAAGAATGGTCTAGGCCAGGGGTAGGCCACCTTGGCTCTTTTATGACTGGTGGATTTCAACTCCCAGAAATGCTGAGGAGAAAGGGGGAGGTTTCCATGCTGAGCCATGCTGGCTCAGGAATTCTGGGAGTTGAAGTCCACCAGTCATGAAGGGGCCATAGTTCCCTCATGCTGGGTCAGGAATTCTGGGAGTTGAAGTCCACCAGTCATGAAGGGGGCCATAGTTCCCCCATGCTGGCTCAGGAATTCTAGGAGTTGGAGTCCACCAGTCATGAAGGGGCCGAAGTTTCCCCATGCTGGCTCAGGAATTCTGGGAGTTGAAGTCCACCAGTCATGAAGGGGCCATAGTTCTCCCATGCTGGCTGAGGAATTCTGGGAGTTGAAGTCCATGAATAATGAAGGGGCCATAGTTTCCCCATGCTGACTCAGGAATTCTGGGAGTTGAAGTCCACCAGTCATGAAGGGGCCATAGTTCCCCCATTGCTGGCAGAGGGAATTCTGGCAGTTGAAGTCCACCAGTCAAGGGGGCCATAATTCCCCCATGCTGGCTGAGGAATTCTGGGAGTTGAAGTCAATAAGTCATAAAAGAGCCAAGGTTGCCTACCCCTGGTCTAGGGTTTCCTGCCTGAGCAGGGGGTTGGACTAGATGACCTACAAGGTCCCTTCCAACTTTATTATTGATATTATTATTATTATTCTGTATTCTCATTTATCTGGCCTCCTCCTCCTCCTCCTCCCAGCTGAACTTGGGCACTTGTAATAACTTAGGGGGGGGATGTACATTTGTACAGATAATCCGTTTTTCTCTTTGTTTCGTATGCTGCCTGGGGGATTGTGGGATTGAAGTCCCATCTTCAACCCCTTCCAATTCTTTTTCGGCCTTTATGAGCCTACCATTTTAGGCATCCTCGATTCAGATTTCTGCATATATATATATTTTGCATTGCTTCCTCCAGCCGATTCCGTGCAACACCCCCTCCCCACGCTCCCCGCTGCGTGTCAGCTGCCATTCAAACGCAACCCCCCCCATGCGGGTGTTTGCCCGTCTCCCTTTAGGACCCAGCGGCGTCCCCGCCCGAGCCCCGATGACATCATGCCCAGCTGCCCCAGGCAGCCCACCTCATTTGCATCGCGGGGGCGATGACGTCACCAAGGCCAGGACATCACTTCCTCCTCGGACTGGCCCCACCCACCCCGTTTCTCCTGCCCCCCCTCCCGCCCCGCATCCCCACGGTGGACCCAACCCGTCATGCAAAAAGTTCAGGCCAAATCAGGAGGGGAGGGGGCCGACTCTCCCCTCTTGCCCACCCGGCCTTGCATAATAATCAGCCCTTTGCAAAGCCTCCTCCTCCCTCCCCCCACGTTGCAACCCGAGGAGGCCAAAGCAATAAACACGGATCGTGCAGGCGGCACGTGTGAACGGGCCCTCCGCGGCACCGGTTTCGCCAAGTCCGCCTCGCCTGCCAGAGGAGGACAAAAGCGGGTCAAGCACGTGTGAATAGCCCTCCTGCCGTCTCACACACACACACACACACACACACACATACACACACACAACTCCCCCATCGGCTGGGGCTCATGGGAATTACACTGGAAGGGGGGGGAGACTGAGGATTTCACGAGGGAAGGACAGGGATTTCTGCCGGGAGGGGGCTGGCAGGGGGAAGGAACCCCCACCCCACCCCTTAAGTCTATTTGGGGTTCAGGGTGCGAATTTTGATCCAGGGTTCGGATGGCCAGACACCCCCCTTTTTCCCCCTCCCATCTTGCCTTGGCTGAAAGACCCCCCCCGGCAGAGGGGGGTGGCGGACACCCAGCTAGCCAGGGGGGGCTGCCCAGCGCGACCCCAACCCGGCGCCCACGGGCATCCCGGGGCCAAGACGGGGGGCAGCGCCCTCCACCCCCCCCAGCCTAGACCACCGCGCAAGGCAGCGGAGGATCGGGCGCTGCAGGGCGGGCAGCCAGCCCGCCAGCCTCCGCGACGACCCCGGCGCTGGAGGAGGCGGCGGCGGCGGCGGCGGCTCGGGGGCGCCCCGCTGCCCGGCTCGCTCCGCCTCCGGAGGGCCGGCCCTGCGCTCTCGCCGCCCGCCCGCCTGGCTGGCTTCCTGCAGGAGGGGCAGCTGCTGCGCCCGCCGCTGCTTCTGCTGCCGCCGCCGCTGCTGCTGCTGCGCCCAGCCCGGGAAGCGGCGGCTGGCCGGCGGCGGAGGAGGAGGAGGAGGAGGAAGGAGGCGAGGAAGCAGCAGAAGCAGCAGAAGCAGCAGCAGCAGCAACCCGGGTGCGGCGGGCGCAGGCTGGCTGCGCGGCCGCTCAGGATGGCGCGGAAGGTGGGCCGGGCGGAGGTGTGCGCCGACTGCAGCGCGCCAGGTGAGCCCCGGCGGGGAGCGGGCCTGCGCTTCTGCCCCTCGCCCAGCCCTGCGCTGCCCGGCCAGGTGCGGCGGGCGCCGCGTTGGCGGAGGAGGCTGCAGCTGGTGCAAAGCGAGCGAGAGAGGGAGGGAGGGAGAGAGGGAGAGGGAGATGCGCCCGTCTCATCCTCTCCCCAGACTACTACAGGATCCCTTTCCTCGCTCCGGTTTCGCGCCTACGACCCCCCCCTCTTGATATTCTGGATTTTCCATATATATTTTTTTGTCCACCCCCCCCCACACCCGTCTCCACTTGGGAGAAAGTAGAGTAGGGCCTGCGCCCATGATGGGGGGGAGGGTGTCCCCCCTCCCCGTGGGCAACCTCAGAAGCCTTCTGTAACTGGGCACCCTTGGGGGTGCATGGTACTACGACTCCCATGTTTCCCAACCACCCCACCAGCCAGCCACTGGTCTGCTGGGGCTGGTGGGAGTTGAGTGGGGGGGGGACGACTTGAGCCTTTTAGGAGGAAAGGAGGGGTCTGTCTCCGCAGGGAGTCTTGGCACCCCTGAATTTCTGCTTCCAGGGTGGGAGGTGGCAAGAGGCAGGTCACATGGCCTTTCCTAGGGGGAGGAAAGCTCCTCCCCCCCATTAAGTGGATTTGGGGGTTCACGGCTCCGGGTGTGAGTAACCCACCCCGAATCTGGACCGGCTTTTAATAATTCTCTTTCCTTTGTCATCCAAATTTTGGCCTTCGCTTCGGTTTAGGTAGGCCAGAGAATGGAGTCCATCTCAACAGATGCAGGATTCGAATTTGGGATCACGCTCCTTTTGGGCCCTCCCATGGGGCAAGAAAGCCCCAGGTTGGGATCTGGAATCCGGGCCTGATTTCTTAGCAGTGATTGTGATGGTTTAGTATCCTGTGTTTTGCATGGTTGCGTTAGCTACAATGTGCCCAGGCAGTTTGCTAAACATTAATAATAATAATAATAATAATAATAATAATAATAATAATAATGATGATGATGATGATGATGATGATGATGATGATGATGAAAGGATGAATTAAGAGAGATGGGCTCGGAGTCCTTTCCAAAAATGTGGATTATGGGGTTGTTACTACCGTCTTAGCTTCCTTGATTGCCGTTCCCGCGGTGTGTCGTGCAGACTCAAGTCTATGTGGTTTGTGTGAAGCTCACATTTGGGAAAAGTTAAATCGGGATCTCCTGAGACCATCAAAACTCCTTTGGAAGGAGGCTTAGGACAGGCAGGAAGGACACCCCCCCTCCCGCCCCTCTCTCTTGCGTCTGAGCCCCTCCTTGGATGTGTTCGCAAAGGCTCTGTAACTATAGGTGATCCTTGACTAACAACAGTTTGTTTAGTCGCAGGGGTAGGCAACTTTGGCCCCTTCATGACTGGTGCACTTCAACTCCCAGAATTCCTGAGCCAGCATGGGGGGAACTATGTCCCCTTCATGACTCATGGACTTCAACTCCCAGAATTCCTGAGCCAGCATGAGGGAACTATGGCCCCTTCATGACTTGTGGACTTCAACTCCCAGAATTCCTGAGCCAGCATGGGGGAACTATGGCCCCCTCATGACTCTTGGACTTCAACTCCCAGAATTCCTGAACCTGCATGAGGGAACTATGGCCCCTTCATGACTTGTGGACTTCAACTCCCAGAATTCCTGAGCCAGCATGGGGGAACTATGGCCCCTTCATGACTTGTGGACTTCAACTCCCAGAATTCCTGAGCCTGCATGAGGGAACTATGGCCCCTTCATGACTTGAGGACTTCAACTCCCAGCATTCCTGAGCCAGCATCGGGGAACTATGGCCCCCTTCATGACTTGTGGACTTCAACTCCCAGCATTCCTGAGCCAGCATCGGGGAACTATGGCCCCCTTTATGGCTTGTGAACTTCAACTCCCAGAATTCCTGAGCCAGCATCGGGGAACTATGGCCCCCTTTATGGCTTGTGGACTTCAACTCCCAGAATTCCTGAGCCAACATGGCTCCGCATGGAAACCTCTCCCTTTCCCCTCAGCACTAGTCATAAAAGAGCCAAGGTTGCCTACCCCTGGTCTAGGCTGGTATTTCTGAAGCTTGGTAACTCTAAGATGGGTGGACTTCAACTCCCAGAATTCCTGAGTCGGCCACACTGAGGGGAAAGGGAGATGTTTCTAAGCTGAGCCATGCTGGCTCAGGAATTCTGGGAGTTGAAGTCCACGAGTCATAAAAGAGCCAAGCTTCCCCACCTCTGGTGTAGTGACTGTTCAAAGTTACAACAGCACTGAAAAAACTGACTCCTGACCGTTTTTCACACTTACAACCACTGCAGTACCCCCCCCGTGGTCACGTGATCAAAATTGCCAGCTTGGCAACCAACTCGTATTAATGATGGTCGCAGCGTCCCTGGGGGTGTCACGCGATCCCCTTGTGCGACTTTCTGACAAGCAAAGTCAATGGGGAAAAGCTGGATTCACTTAACGACTGGGTTACTAATTTATGCAGTGATTCACTTAACAACTGTGGCATGTAAAATGGGGCAAAACTCACTTAACAACCATTGTGCTTCGCAATTCGTAAGTCGAGGACTACCTGTGCGTTCAGACTTGGGGAAAATGGGAATAATATTATGTAAATAATGTGAATTATATAGGTTGGAGGCGTTTATGCGAATGAACGAGCTTGCTGGGGGATCTGTAAGGGGAGAAGCAGAATGGGGCCTCTTGAGGTCCACGTGATTTCAAAAAGGATCTTGGGATCCAGTGTATCTAATAAGGGTCCAAATGGAGGGTTGAATCTGAGAATGTCTGGGTGTCAGCCTGGTAGTAAGCCATAATGAGGTGGTTTGGATCTGGGTTAGGGTGAATTTTGATTTAGCACGTTATAAGCCACAGTTGATGATGCAATGGGTTAAAAGTGATGGGGGGCTGGGTTCATATGTTACAGAAAGCCCTCCTTGGGTCTGTGTCTGCTTTTAGCTACTGCAACTTTATCTGTGGTGGTTATTAAACCACCACAGAAGAGAATATTGTGGCTCAGGGTTGACCTGTGGGGTCCGTGGTGCTTTCTGAGCTGGGTGGTTTTCTTAAAAACGTTTTGTTACCCAACTAGGTAACATCATCAGGGCTAGAATGGAATGTGGTTTGTGGAAAAGGAGCAAGGGTGGGAGGAGGAGGAGGAGGAGGAGGAGGATGGAGTCCTTGGTCCTCTCTGAGCTTGGTGGTTTTCTTTCAGACGTTTCATGACCCAGCTAGGGAACATCATCAGTGCTAGAAGGGAGGGAGTTTACAGAGAGGAGGAGGAGCTGTGGGGTCCTGGGTGCTCTCTGAGTTTGGTGGTTTTCTTGCAGACGTTTCACGACCCAACTAGGTAACATGATCAATGCTTCTTAACCAATTCTTCGATTGAGGGTTGATAAACAGATCCTAGTTATTTCTTCCAAAAGCCAGACTTAAAAATCTGCCATCTTTGAACCAGGCCTCTGGGGTAGACTCCCCCCACTTTGGGTAGCACGATGGGTGGCATATAAATTTAATAAATAAATAACAATATGAATAAGTAAATACTCAGACAGTATGGATTTTGAAGGCCTTTTTTGTTTCTGCACTGCTCCATTTGTCTTAGAGGGCAAAGTATCCTTCCTTCTCCCAGACCTTTCCCCCTCCCCATGGTTAATAATAATAATAATTAATAATAATAATATGCTGAAGAAACAGTGGACCACCTGGTAAGCTGCTGCAAGAAGATCACACAGACTGACTACAAGCAGCAGCATGACAAAGTAGCAACAATGGTGCATTGGAAGATCTGTAAGGAATATCATTTGCCTGTAAGCAAGAACTGGTGGGATCATAAAATAGAGAAAGTCATAGAAAATGATAGAGTTAAACTGCTCTGGGACTTCAGAATTCAAACAGACAAGCACCTGCAACATAACACCCAGGACTTAACAATTGTTGATAAGAAAGACAAAAAAGTCTGGATAGTGGACGTGGCAGTGCCTGGAGACGGCAGAATAGAGGAGAAAGAACTGGAGAAGATCACAAAATACAAAGACCTACAAATAGGAATAGAAAGACTGTGGCAAAGGCAAGCAAGGGTGGTACCAATAGTCATAGGCGCCTTGGGTGCAACCCCAAAACAGCTGGAGCACCACTTAAACATCATCATCGGCATTGACAAATTCGCCATCAGTCAATTGCAAAAGGCGGCCTTACTAGGAACTGCTTCCATCCTGCGACGAGATCTGTAATACCAACAAACATCCACATCTGCCTATCCCAGGTCCTTGGGAAGGACTCAATAGGTAGACAAAAATGCCAAATCCAGTTGAACATCTGGCTGACTGTATGATGATCCTCCATCATCATCATCATCATAATAATAATAATAATAATAATAATAATAATAATAATAATAATCCACATCTGCCTATCCCAGGTCCTTGGGAAGGACTCGATAGGTAGACAAAAATGCCAAATCCAGTTGAACATCTGGCTGACTGTATGATGATCCATAATAATAATAATAATAATAATAATAATAATAATAATAATAATCCACATCTGCCTATCCCAGGTCCTTGGGAAGGACTCGATAGGTAGACAAAAATGCCAAATCCAGTCTGAACATCTGGCTGACTGTGCGATGATCCATAATAATAATAATAAAAATTAATAATAATAATAATTATTATTATTATTTGTGAGTGCAGCAAAATCGCGCAAACTGATTACAAATCTAGACATGGCCGAGTTGCTAAATTAATCCACTGGGCATTGTGTAAAAAATACGACTTGCCTGTGTCCGAAAAGTCGTGGGAACATAGGGTGGAAAAAGTTGTTCAGAATGAGAGGGTGAAGATCTTGTGGGACTTTCTAATAGAGACAGATCGCCCTTTGCAACACAATATGCCAGATATCACAGTTGTAGGGAACCGAAGCGTAGATATCGCTGTAACCAGGAGATGCCAGAGCCGAAGAAAAAGAACGGGGAAAAAATGACGAAATATTGCGACCTGGCCATCGAAACTGCGCGATTATGGATGAAACGCGTAACAGTGATACACATTGTCCTCGGGACACTGGGAACTATGTCCAAAGACTTTGCAAAATACATCAAGAAACTGCAGCTTCCTGCAATAACTCCAGCAACGTTACAAAGCTACTCAGAACATCTTATATTTTAAGGAAGTACCTGATTGACACCTAGGATGCTGGTAGCAACCCGTGTCAGCCATCAGCTCCAGCCAATTTGAATGTTCAGTAGACTGAGGTTCATGTTTAATGAATAAAAGATAATAGTAATAATAATAATAATAATAATAATAATAATAATAATAATAATAATAATAATAATAATAAAGTTGGAAGGGACCTTGGAGGGCATCTAGTCCAACCCCCTGCTCAGGCAGGAAACCCTATACCGAAAAAGACAGGAATCCCCTGACAATTGTCCTGGCTAGGAATTATGGGGGTTGTAGTCCAATATCTTTGGAAGACACCCAGATGGTTCCTTCCTTGAAACTGGGGAGCAGCGAGGGTTGTAGCCCAGTGGAAATATTCCCCCACACAACCAGGGTTGGTGCAAGAGTTGTGCAAGACTCACTTTTGCTGTCCTAAAAAGGACAACGCGGCATCAATATATGGATGAAAGCGGATAGTTATTCCTTCCTCAGTTTATTCCTCCTTTGCCAGAATTTGCAGTTGCGGCCCGGACAGGTCTGGTGGGCGCCAGGTTGGAGAAGCAGGGAACCCCAACAGAGCACCTGTAGGGTGGGATTGTGATTTGTAAGGATGGAGGGTTCAGATTTGCTTCGTTCCTGTGGTCTATACCCGTGTTTCTCAACTTTGGCAACTCAAAAGGTCTATGGACTTCGACTCCCAGAATTCCCCAGCAAGCAGAGTCATTGCATAGGATTCTGAGAGTTGAAGTCCATTCATGACGAATGGTCTAGACCAGGGGTAGGCAACCTCGGCTCTTTTATGACTCGTGGACTTCAATTCCCAGAATTCCTCAGCCAGCATGGGGAACTATGGCTCCTTTATGACTGGTGGACTTCAACTCCCAGAATTCCTCAGCCAGCATGAGGGAACTATGGACCCCTTTATGACTCGTGGACTTCAACTCCCAGAATTCCTGAGTCAGCATGGGGGAACTATGGCCCCCTTCATGACTGGTGGACTTCAACTCCCAGAATTCCTGAGCCAGCCATGCTGAGGGGAAAGGAGAGGTTTCCAAGCTGAGCCATCCTGGCTCAGGAATTCTGGGAGTTGAAGTCCACCAGTCATAAAAGACCCAAGGTTGCCCACCCCTGGGCTAGGCTGGTGTTTCTCTGTTAACGCTAAGATGGGTGGACTTCCACTCCCAGAATTCCCCAGCCGGCATGGTGATTGCAAAGGATACTGGGAGTTGAAGTCCACACATAAAGAATGGTCAAGGCTGGTGTTTCTCAACCTTGGTAACTCTAAGATGGGGCGACTTCAACTCCCAGAATTCCTGAGTCAGCATGGCTGGCTCAGGAATTCTGGGTATTGAAGTTCACCAGTCATAAAAGAGCCAAGGTTGCCTACCCCTGATCTAGGCTGGTGTTTCTCAGCCTTAGCTAAGATGTTTGGACTTCAACTCCCAAGATTCCCTAGTCAGCATGGTGATTGCAAAGGATACTGGAAGTTGATGTCTGCACGTAAACAACGGTCAAGGCTGGTGTTGGCCCCTTCATGACTCGTGGACTTCAACTCCCAGAATTCCTGAGTCAGCATGGGGGAACTATGGCCCCCTTCATGACTCATGGACTTCAACTCCCAGAATTCCTGAGCCAGCCATGCTGAGGGGAAAGGAGAGGTTTCCAAGCTGAGCCATCCTGGCTCAGGAATTCTGGGAGTTGAAGTCCACGAGTCATAAAAGACCCAAGGTTGCCCACCCCTGGGCTAGGCTGGTGTTTCTCTGTTAACGCTAAGATGGGTGGACTTCCACTCCCAGAATTCCCCAGCCGGCATGGTGATTGCAAAGGATACTGGGAGTTGAAGTCCACACATAAAGAATGGTCAAGGCTGGTGTTTCTCAACCTTGGTAACTCTAAGATGGGACGACTTCAACTCCCAGAATTCCTGAGTCAGCATGGCTGGCTCAGGAATTCTGGGTATTGAAGTCCACCAGTCATAAAAGAGCCAAGGTTGCCTACCCCTGATCTAGGCTGGTGTTTCTCAGCCTTAGCTAAGATGTTTGGACTTCAACTCCCAAGATTCCCTAGTCAGCATGGTGATTGCAAAGGATACTGGGAGTTGATGTCTGCACGTAAACAACGGTCAAGGCTGGTGTTTCTCAACCTTAAGATGGGTGGACTTCAATGCCCAGCATTCCCCAGCCAGCATGGTTGAAGTTGCAATCCACCAATCTTAAAGCGTGTCTGGCTAAGGGAATTCTGGGAATTGTAGTCCACCCATCTTAAAAGTTGTGTGAAGTTGAAAAACACCGGTTTAGGCTAGAAATGCTGGAAGCCAAGAGGCCTTTCCCTTGTGCCTTTTGTTCTACAAACCTCCAAATTTGCTGAGAACACCATGAGAATCGCCAATCACCTTGGTATTGTTTACAGCTTCCATTATCTGGCCTCCTCCCGGCTGAACTTCGGCTGTTGTAATAACTGAAGAGGAAAAAAAAATTCACATTTGCACAGATAATCTGTTTTTCTCTCCCTTTCATAGCAAACTTGCTTATGTCATGGGGTGTTTTTTTTAGTATTGTGGGGGAGTGCCAAACCTGCGGAAGAGGACAAAACCTGGAAGTTGATTTAACTGCTCATTCTCGGCCCCTGGTGATTTAAATCTCTTCCTCGGCTGCATGACACACACACACCCTTGCACAAACACACTCGCACGCCCACCTTATTTAACGGGGCTCATCTGAAGAGCTGCAGAGTGTAGGATCAGGAGGACGAGGTGGCCTTTTCGACCTTTTTTTTTTTTTTAAAAACGGAGCTGTTTAATGAGACCTGTGGAAAAAAACACACATAATCTCTCCATAACCTTGGCAGCCATGGATGCTATTTCTCAGGAAAGGCTGAGTAGCCAGCTAATAAATGCCGAAAGCAGGAAACCAACTTGTGTGGTAGGAGAGATAATGCTGAGGTCAACACAACCCTTGTTAGCAGCTTCTGATAAATTTAAGAATCCTGCTGGGGGACCTTGGGATTTTAAGCTGTTTGGGATTTCGACAAGGGACATGTCAATTCCGGTGGGTGTTTCTTGATTGCATCAATCATCCATAAAGTCTTGGAACTTTTTTTTTTTCAAACGAAGGCCTGGTTTTGTTTTAATTTGATTGTAAAATTTCAAGGCAGAGTTTCTCAACTGACAACCAAAAGAGGGGGTTGGGCTTCCACTCCCAGAATCCCCCAGCCAGCCTGCTTTAAGAGGGGTGGACTTCAACTCCCAGAATTCCCCAGCCAGCCATGCTTTAAGAGGGCTGGGCTTCCACTCCCAGAATCCCCCAGCCACCCTGCTTTAAGAGGGGTGAGCTTCCACTCCCAGAATCTCCCAGCCAGCCTGCTTTAAGAGGGCTGGGCTTCCACTCCCAGAATCACCCAGCCAGAATGCTTTAAGAGGGGTGGACTTCAACTCCCGGAATTCCCCAGCCAGCCTGCTTTAAGAGGGCTGGGCTTCCACTCCCAGAATCCCCCAGCCAGCATGCTTTAAGAGGGGTGGACTTCCACTCTCAGAATTCTCCCGCCAGCATGCTTTAAGATGAATGGACCTCCACTCCCAGAATTCCTCAGCCAGCATTTTTCTTGTTTTAGTCATTTTTGTACCTCTAACCCAGGGGTGTCAAACTGCCGGCCTGTGGGCCAGACGCGTCACCGGGAAACCGTGCCCACCCCATTGCCGGCAATGGGGAAAACGATCTGATACGTTGCGTGATGTCATGTGACGTCGTGAGTTTGACATGTCTGCTCTAACCTAGCAGGGTTTTGGGGAGTCAGGTGGCATAATAATGTCATAATAATAGCCGCGCCCTGAGTGCAATCCCAAAACAGCTGGAGCAACGTTTGAATACCATTGACATTGACAAAATCACCATCGGTCAATTGCAAAAGGCAGCTTTGCTCGGAGCAGCTTCCATCCTGCAATGGGACCTTTAAGAGCCTCAAACATTCACCTCTGCCTCTCCCAGGCCCTTGGGAAGGACTCGGTAGGTGCATGCCAAATCCACTCTGAGCATCTGGCCATCCACTATAATAATACCATCGGCATTGACAACATGAGCACCAGTCAATTGCACTTGGAACAGCTGACATCCATCAACCATACCTTTAATATTATTAAACAATACCTGTCTATTCCAGGTCCTTCTTAAGCCAACACTGCAGTTGTTAAGGGAATCCATTGTCTAAAATGGGGGTGGGTGGGTGTTGGCCAGAAATCGAAAATAAAGGTTGGTTTACAGCAAAAAAAAAAACCATTGTAAATCGTGGTCCTGTGACTGTGGGATGTTGCAAATGGCCGTAGTCGTCATCCGGTTGCCAAGGGCTCAAAATGCAATCGTGACCGTGGGGGGATGGCCATCAAACCTTTGAATCCATGTTGGAAAGTCACCGCCCAGGAAGTCCATTGCAAGTTGAAAGGTCACAGAGTGACAATCTGTATATGAATATGTGGGGGAGGGGAGAGGGAGAGAGAAAAGGGTAGGTAGGTAGATGGATGGATGGATGGATGGACGGATGGATAATAGGGATAGAGATATTAGAGATGGATGGATGGATAATAGGAATAGAGAAAATTAGGGATGGATGGATGGATGGATGGATGGATGGATAATAGGAATAGAGAAAGATTAGGGATAGATGGATGGACGGCCTTCTGACCAGCAACGTCGGGGGGGGAGCCGGATTCGTTTAATGACCGTGTCCCCAACTTAACGATGGCAGGGATTCCCGGAATCACGGCGACAAGGAAGGTCGCCTAAAAGGGGACCCCAAACTCATTTAACAACTTTCTCGCTTGGCCACGGAAATTTTGGGCTCCGTTGTAGTCGTAAGTCGAGGACTTCCTGTACTACGATGGCCGCAGCGTCCCGGAGTCACGTGATCCCCTTTTGCGACCTTCTAACAAGGAGGAAAGCTGGATTCACTGAATGACCGGGTTGCTACCTGAACTGCAGGGATTCACGTAAGGCCTGTGGCAAAAGAACGGTCGTAAAATGGGACAGAATTCGCTTAACAGCCATCCCCGGGGTCACGTGATCCAAATTTAGACTCTCGGCCACTGACTCATATTTGCGACGCTCGCAGTGTCCCGGGCTCGCCTTTTATGGCCTTCTGCCAAGCAAAGACCATGGGGAGGGGGAAGCCAGATCCATTTAGCGACCGTCTGCTTAACTTAATGTCTGGATTTCGATCCCGGGACCGTGGGGATGCTGCATCCATCGTATGTGTGAAAAACGGTCACTGGATAAGTGTCTCTTCTATTTTGTGAATGTAAGTCGAGGTCTCCGTTTATGGGCTGGGGGTTGCTGATGTTTGGGGCCTCGCTGGCGAGACCCTCAGTTGCTGGAGGGGGTCCCAGGTCTGGGGGTGGGATGGGGGGCAGGAGATGAGGAGGGGGGGTCTCTCTTCCGTCTCAGGATTGGCACCCAGGGAAACAGTCTGATCTGCTCAGCGCCCACTTTTCTGCCTGTCTGGGAGATGCCCGGCGTTTCCTGGCACGGTGCCCCGTCGTGCCACACCGCCGAGTGTGCAAAAGCGCCTGGCATCTGCTGAGGAGTTGTGGCTGCCATCAGTGTGGAGGTGCCCACGCGCCCGGCTGAGGAGGAATATCCTGAGAGGGAGAACAACTCATCAGTGGAACAGCCTGCCTCCAGAAGTGGTGAACGCTCCAAGACTGGAGGTTTTTAAGAAGAGACTGGACAGCCATTTGTCTGAAAGGGTATAGGGTTTCCTGCCTGAGCAGGGGGTTGGACTAGATGACCTCCAAGGTCCCTTCCGACTTTATTTATTATTATAATAAAGGAGAGAAGCAACCTAGAACTAAGGAGAAACTTCCTGACCGTGAGAACAATTAACCAGTGGAACAACCTGCCTCCAGAAGCGGTGAATGCTCCAACACTGGAAGTTTTTAAGAAGAGACCGGACAGCCATTTGTCCGAAATGGTTTAGGGTTTCCTGGCTGAGCAGTGGGTTGGACTAGATGACCTCCAAGGTTGCTTCCAACTCTGTCATTCTGTTAATTCATCAGTGGAACTCCTTGCCTCCAGAAACTGAATGCTCCAACACTGGAGGTTTTTAAGAAGAGACTGGACAGCCATTTGTCTGACATGGTATGGGATCTTCTGCCTGAGCAGGGGGTTGGACTAGATGACCTCCAAGGTACCTTCCAACTCTGTCATTCTGTTAATTCATCAGTGGAATGGCTTGCCTCCAGATGTTGTGAATGCTCAAACACTGGATGTTTTTAAGAAGAGACTGCCGAACCATTTGTTTGAAGTGATCTAAGGTTTCCTGCCTGAACAGGGGGTTGGACTAGATGACCTCCAAGGTCCTTTCCAACTTTATTACTACTACTATTATTATTATTACATTATTATTGTTGTTGTTATAGCGGGGGGGATGATTTGAATTGATGGCCACATATCGGTGTGTAGGTGGGTTTATGCATAATTTATTTTATGGATATTTTTTGTTGAATTTATGCTGCTTTGACAGCTGTCAGCAACGGAATCCTTGGCCCCTTCATGACTCGTGGACTTCAACTCCCAGAATTCCTGAGCCAGCATGGGGGAACTATGGCCCCTTCATGACTCGTGGACTTCAACTTCCAGAATTCCTCAGCCAGCATGGGGGAAACTTTGGCCCCTTCATGACTGGTGGACTTCAACTCCCAGAATTCCTGAGCCAGCATGGGGGAACTATGGGCCCCTTTATGACTTGTGGACTTCAACTCCCAGAATTCCTCAGCCAGCATGGGGGAAACTTTGGCCCCTTCATGACTGGTGGACTTCAACTCCCAGAATTCCTGAGCCAACATGAGGGAACTATGGCCCCCATCATGACTGGTGGACTTCAACTCCCAGAATTCCTGAGCCAGCATGGGGAAACTGGCCCCTTCATGATTCGTGGACTTCAACTCCCAGAATTCCTGGGAGTTGGCTCAGCTTGGAAACCTCTCCCTTTCCCCTCAGCATGGCTGGCTCAGGAATTCTGGGAGTTGAAGTCCACGAGTCATAAAAGAGCCAAGGTGGCCTACCCCTGATTTAAAGTGACAATAAAGTTATGACTCTATTCTATCTGCACTCCAGAATGGGGAAGGATAACCGGGTACGCCTTGCCCCCTGGTCTGGAGGCAGATTGAAAATACAGCTAGTCCTCAACTTAAAACAGTTCATTTAGTGACCACTCGAAGTTATAACAGCGCTGAAAAACAGGGAGGTACATATGTCACATATAACGACGGTTGCAGCATCCCCACGGTGCCGGGATCAAAATTCAGACATTAAGCTAGTCACCCAGTTGTTAAAATGAATCTGACTTTCCCCATGGACTTTGCTGGGCAGAAGGTCATAAAAGGGGACCCCGGGACACTGCGACCGTCATGAATGTGAGTCAGTGGCCAAGCGTCTGAATTTTGATCCCGGGGATGCTGTTAAGTGAGGAGTTCAGTCCCATTTTACGACCTTTCTTTGTTGCAGTTGTTGAGCAGTTGTTAACTTAGTCACACGGTTGTTAAGTGAACACAGCTTCCCCATTGTCTTTGCTTGTGGGAAGGTGGCAAAAGGGGGATCACGTGACCCAGGACACCGTCGTAAATATGAGTCCGTTGCCAGCTGTTTGGATTTTTATCACGTGATTGCAGGGGTGTTGCAACGGCTCGTAAGGGTGAAAACTGGTCGTAAGTCTCTTTTTTCGTTGCTTTGTAACTTTGAATGGTCACTAAATGAACTGTTATAAGTCGAGGACCAGGTGTAAAGAACTTTCTTACTGGGGGGGAAAAAACACAAGGGAAAAAAAAACCAGGACTGACCTCCTGGTGGTCACCGGGAAGGCGAAAAATGGGATTTTATTCTGGATATTTTATTTTTTGCCAGTTTGCCTTTAGGCATTGCACAGAGCGCCTAGGAAAGGTGTAAAATATTAAGCGTTTCCTACTTTGAGGTCCCGTTTTGGCCATTTTTACAGATTTCCTAGGCATTCCGTAAAATGTCTAATTTCACACCTTGACAGCAAGGTATACGTAACAAATATAAAATTAACAGTGTATGCACAATCTCCAAACTCCTATTCAAAACGTTTTTAGCAATTTGAATCAGTGCCTTCTTGGCATAATAATAATGTAATGATATGATATGATATATAATATAATATAATATAATATAATATAATATAATATAATATAATATAATATAATATAATATAATATAATATAATATAATATAATATAATATAATATAATATAATATAATATAATATAATATAATATAATATAATATAATATAATATAATATAATAATATAATACAATAGAATATAATACAATAGAATATAATATAATACAATATAATAATGTAATATAATATAATACAATAGAATATAATACAATAGAATATAATACAATAGAATAATATATAATAGAATATAATATAATATAATATAATATAATATAATATAATATAATATAATATAATATAATACAATATAATACAATATAATACAATATAATACAATATAATACAATATAATACTAATATTTATTATATTATATTATATTATATTATATTATATTATATTATATTATATTATATTATATTATATTATATTATATTATATTATATTATATTATATTATATTATATTATATTATATTATATTATATTATATTATATTATATTATATTAATTACATTACATTATATATATAATATATAATATAGTTTCCTGCCTGAGCAGGGGGTTGGACTAGATGACCTCCAAAGTCCCTTCCAACTTTATTATATAACATAACATAACATAACAACATAACATAACATAACATAACAATAGTAATGATGATGATGATGATGTCGGAAGGGACATTGGAGGTCATCTAGTCCAACCCCCTGCTCAGGCAGGAAACCCTGCCTAAACCATTTCAGACAAATGGCTGTCTGTTCTCTTCTTAAAAACTTCCAGTGATGGAGACTCCCCCCTGACTTCTAGTGGCAAGCAGTTCCCCGGATGAATTGTTCTAACTGTCAGGAAATTTCTCCTCAGTTCTAGGTTGCTTCTCTCTTTTGGTGAGCGTCTCTGGGCTCCTGGAAATCCCGGCCCGTCACTCAAGTGTTAAGTCAACGTGTGGCTTTTCACTGGGTAGAAATCTGGCTTTTGGGGAAGGAGAAAAAAAGACGCTTGACGGTTGCCTGGTGCCCTCTGCGTGCCCCCACTTGGTAATTGTGGAAAAAGTTGTCTCACGAGTCAACACTGGGGCGAGCTGCTTCAAACAGACTTCCCTTTCAGTGGGGCACCTTCAGTGCGCATCCTGGAGGGGAAGTCAGGTCAGTGCAGTGTGTGTGTGTTTCTGTGTGTTACAAGTGTGATTGTTGGCTTGCACGGGGTTCATTCCCGTGTTTGACCTATGGACTGCCTTGTTTCCCCATTTTTCCTTTCTTTGTAAATTTTTAAAGGCCAGTAGTTGTCCTATTTTTAAAAAGGTGTTTGTGTTTTTAAAAAGGCCCTTGTACTTAAAAGGTATTTATATTTTTAAAGTACTTGGGTTTTTAAAAAGGTGTTTCTGCTTTTAAAAAGATGCTTGCGCTTTTAAAAGGGCATTTGTGTTTTAAAAAGGTATTTGTGTTTTTAAAAAGGTATTTGTGCTTTTAAAAAGGTACTTTGCTTTTAAAAGGGTGTTTGTTTTTAAAAAGGCGTTTATTTTAAAAAGTTGTTTTTAAAAAGGCATTTGTGCTTTTAAAAAGGGGGTTGGCCTTGGAAAAAGGCTTTTGTGTTTTAAAAAGGCATTTGTTTTAAAAAGTTATTTGTTTTTAAAAAGGTGCTTGTGCTTTTAAAAGGGTGTTTGTCTTTTTAAAAAGGCATTTGTTTTAAAAAGTTATTTGTTTTTAAAAAGGTGTTTGTGTTTTAAAAAGGTGTTTGTGTTTTTAAAAGGTATTTGTGCTTTTAAAAAGGCTTTTGTGTTCTGAACCGGTATTGTTATTTTTTTAAAAGTACTTTTGTTTTTAAAAGGCGTTTTGTGTTTTTAAAAAAGGCCTTTGTTTTAAAAAGTAATTTGTTTTTTAAAAGGTGTTTGTGTTTTTAAAAGGCGTTTGTGTTTTCAAAAAGGCATTTGTGTTTTTAAAAAGGCGTTTGCGTTTTTTAAAAAAGTTTTGTTTGCGTTCTTAAAAAGGCACTGCTGTTTTTAAAAAGGTATTCCTGTTTTTTAAAAAATATTTGTGCTTTAGAAAGCTTCTGGTGCAGGCCAGGTGTTAAGTGAGGGGACCACCCCCAATTTTTTTTTTTTTGCCAAGGTTGTCACTGCAGTTGTTAAGAGAATCAAGAGGTCGTTAAGCAAATCCAGCCTCCCTCGCTGAGTCTGCTTGTCGGGGAAGGTCGTAAATGGTGATCACATGACCCTAGGACGCTGCCACCGTCGTAAATGCATGCCAGTTGTCAAGTCCCCAACTTTCTTTCAGTGCTGTTGTCACTTCAAATGGTTGTAAACTGAGGACTAGCTGCACGCCCTCTCCAAAAGAGGCAGGAATCTCACAGGTCCCTGGGTATCCCATCTCTTGCCCTTTTGCATTTCTGCAAGGAATGGGACACCCAAGCTGAAATTCTTCCTTGGCTGCCTCCTTTTCTCTTCGGTCTCTCCCTCAAGAGGACTAGCACCATGAGTTTTGCTTTGTTTTGTTTTTTTCAAAAGAGGAAGCTTCTGACTTCTCCTGCTGCAGCCAAATTTTAGGAATTTTAGGCCACGCTAGACAAGCTCATTGTCCAAAATCTGCAAAGCCAAGCTCTGGAAATTTGACTTAATTCCAGATTTCTAACAATTTCTAACTCACCACGATGTAAAAAAGACGTTGAGACTCTGGAAAGAGTGCAGAGAAGAGCAACGGAGACGATCAGGGGACTGGAGGCTAAAACATATAAGGAAAGGTTGCTGGAATTGGGTATGTCCAGTTTAACGAAGAGAAGGATGAGGGGGGACAGGATAGCAGCCTTCCAGTATCTCAGGGGCTGCCCCAAAGAAGAGGGAGTCAAGCCATTCTCCAAAGCCCCTGAAGGCAGGAGAAGAAGCAACAGATGGAAACTAAGCAAGGAGAGAAGCAACCTGGAACTAAGAAGGAATTTCCTGACAGTTAGAACAATTAAACAGTGGAACTCCTTGCCACCAGAAATTGTGGGTGCTCCATCACTGGAGGCTTTTAAAAAGAGACTGGATAGCCATTTGTCTGAAAGGGTATAGGGCCATGGTGGCGAACCTATGGCATGGGTGCCAGAGGTGCCACGCAGAGCCCTCTCGGTGGGCACGCACGCCGTCGCCCCAGTCCTAGGCCTTCAGCTGGGTTTTATAAAACCTTTTCGCTTTAGGCTTCTGCTGCCCTGTGCAAAAAAAAAAAAAAAGGTTCAATCAATCAATCAATCAATCAATTTCAACTTCTCGGGGTGTTGTATACTTCGTTCACGTGCGAATGATGAAGACACATGGCAATGTTGAACAACTCTTTATTGTCCATCTAACAACCCCCAAACGAAAACAAAAGGCACACAAGCCTTTTTATATGGCCAGAAACCCGGACAACGTCAACCAACGAAACAGCGTTTTCGCGCCATGCGCATGCGCACAAGGCTGGCGCTGCTCTGTCCGGTCCCGGGCAGTTTTTGGAATGCCCGGGACCAATGCAACGTCCCGAGCCTGCTTTTGCAGGCTCAGGACACAACACAGGGGGGGGGGGAAAAGATCTTGCAAAGTTGGAATTGATTGATTGAACTTTTTGGTCCCACCCAGTCTGCTGTTACCACCGCAGCCACGCCCACCCAATGGCCCACGTCCACTCGGCACCCGACGATACATAAGTGGATTTTGGGTTGCAGTTTGGGCACTCGGTCTCTAAAAGGTTCGCCATCACTGCCCTATACCATTTCAGACAAGTGGCTGTCCAGTCTCTTCTTAAAAACTTCCAGGGTTGGAGCATTCACAGCTTCTGGAGGCAGGTGGTTCCACTGGTTAATTCTTCTCACTGTCAGGAAGTTTCTCCTTAGTTCCAGGTTGCTTCTCTCCTTGATCAGTTTCCATCCGTGGCTTCTTGTCCTGCCTTCCACGGGCTTTGGAGAATAGCTTGACTCCCTCTTCTTTGGGGCAGCCCCTGAGATAGTGTAACACGGTTGACTCACCGACAGTCCCATTCATTTTAACGGGGGCGGCTGGTGATGTGGCAGTGACACCACAAGGTGAGGGATGTGACAGGCAGGTGAGTGGATGCCCGCTAACGGGCGCTGCCATGATGGATCTGAAATGACAGATGCTCTTTTAAATGTAAGAACTCATTCTTGCTGGTAGCTAGAATCTTTAATATTATTATTATTTGCAAAATAAGTGAAGGTTTCCTATTTAGAATAATCAGCTGCCAGGTTAGTAAAACAACAATATCAGAACCGATTTTAGGTTAATAGGCTAATCACATATAGTTGGAGAACTATTCAAATTATTTTATTTAATTAAAAACTCTTGGGGCCTGGTACAGAGGCATTTCTCTTCAAAGCATCCTACAGTTTGTAGTGTGGAAAGATTTACAAAACAACAGGATAAAGGAATAGTCCTGAACTTTTTTTTATGATTTATCTCATGGGTTCCTGTGAAACTGTGAACGCATCAATGCAGTGCATGTTATCTCAGCTTGCAGAGCTTGGATTCGTGGAAGGAGTTGACCAAAAATGTAAATATTGCAGAATATACAGCCTCCTGCTACATAGCTGAGCTCCATTTCATGCGGAATAAACTGAATTATTAATGTATCTTAAATAGAAAACTATCTGGTATTGGGGATGTCTAGTTTAATGAAGAGAGGGACGAGGGGGGACATGATAGCAGTCTTCCAGTATCTCAGGGGCTGCCCCAAAGAAGAGGGAGTCAAGCTGTTCTCCAAAGGGAGGACAAGGAACAACGGATGGAAACTCATCAAGGAGAGAAGCAACCTGGAACTAAGGAGGATATTTCCTGACAGTGAGAACAATTAACCAGGGGAACTCCTTGCCTCCAGAAGCTCCAACACTGGGAGTTTTTAAGAAGAGACTGGACGGTCATTTGTTTGAAATGGGATAGGGTTTTCTGCCTGAGCAGGGGGTTGGTCTAGAATCGGATGACCTTCCAACTTTATTATTATTATTATTATTATATTTATTTATTTATTTATTTATTTTATAATCAAATTTATATGCCGCCCTTCTCCTAAAACCCAGGGTGGCTCACAACAAATACAATAAAAATACAATAAAAATACAATACAAATTTAAAAATTAGATTACATTCATACAAACACAATCAACTCACAATCACTAATTATATTATTATTATTATTATTATTATTATTATACTTTCTTTAGATAGATTTTTACTCCAAAAGCATTTTATTAAAATAAATTTGATAAAAATCAAAACAATCCGATTTTTTAATTTATTTTTTTAAAAACCATCAATTGTTATCTACCCTGCTTTTCACACTTACGACCATGGCAGCATCCCCCGTGGTCACGTGACAAAAATTCAGACGCTGTAGCAACCAACTCGTCTTTATGACGTCGTAGCGTCCTGAGGTCACGAGATCCTCTTTTTTATTATTTTATTATTTATTTATTTATTAAATTTTTATACCGCCCCTCTCCCGTAGGACTCGGGGCGGTTCTTTTGCGATCTTCTGGCAAAAAAACGGCAAACAGTGTCAAGGAAGGTGGTCAAACGGGGCAAAGCTCACTTCGACCAGCGTCTCGCTGAGCCACAGAAATTTTGGGCTCAACTGGGGGTCGTAACGTCGAGGACTTCCGGGATGAACCAGTTGTGAAGGGTCTGAATTTTGATCACATGACCCCGTGGATGCTGCAGCGGTCATAAGCGTGGGAAAAAGAGGCACAAGTCACTTTTTTTCCCACTGCCCTCGTGACTTTGGTCACTAAGTGAACCTGTAAAGCAGACATGTCAAACACAAGGCCCCGGGGGCCGGATGCGGCCCACGAAGTGGTTTCACGTGGAAACAGGGAGGGAACGGCCCCCAATGCCCAGGCCGGTCGGGAGGGAGCCAATGTACGATTTTGGGGCGGCCATCTATGCTGAAAGGCATTCAGTCTTGGCTCCACAAGGCCGTCTGGAAACAGCGAGGGACCGGCCCCTGCCGTGTCACCCGCGCCCCCTGGGTGCCTGCTGGGGAGGGGTCCCCCTTTGTGAGGAATGAAGAAATGGACCATCGCCTGGAAGTGGCCAGCAAATGGCCCTCGCCCACTTCACCTATCCGGCTTGATGGGCTCTGCCCCGGTCCCCCCCCCTTTTGCCAGAGACCCCCAGATCTGTCCCACTCCTGCCCAGCTCCCCACTGGCACCCTTGACGGGAAGGATGTAGAGCTGGCCACGCCCACCCAGTGGGCCACACCCACCCTGGCCACACACCCACCCGCCCCCCCCCAAGGGCAACCGCAATGCTGGTGCGGCCCTCAATGAAATTGAGTTTGACACCCCTGCCATAAAGGAAGTCCTCAGCTTACGACACCAACTGGAGCTGCAACTTCTAACTCTATAATAATAATAATAATAATAATAATAATAATAATTGTAGAGTTGGAAGAGTCCTTGGAGGTCATCTAGTCCAACCCCCTGCTCAGGCAGGAAACCCTATACCATTTCGGACCAATGGCTGTCCAGTTTCTTCTTAAAAACTTCCAGTGTTGGAACATTCACTATTTCTGGAGGCAAGGAGTTCCACTGGTTAATTGTTCTCACTGTCAGGAAGTTTCTCCTTAGCTCCAGGTTGCTTCTCTCCTGGATTAGTTTCCATTCGTTGTCCCTTCCTTCCTCCCTCCCTCGCTTTCTCTTTCTTTCTTTCTTTCTTTCTTTCTTTCTTTCTTTCTTTCTTTCTTTCTTTCTTTCTTTCTCTCTCTCTTTCTTTCTTTCTTTTCCTTCCTTCCTTTCTTTCCTCCCTCCCTTCCTCTCCTTCCCTCCCTCTCCTCCCCTCTCTCCCTCCCTTCCTCCCTCTTTCCCTCCCTCCCTCCTCCCTCCCTCCCTCCCTTTCCCTTTCTTTCTTTCTTTCTTTCTTTCTTTTTCTCTCTTTCTCTCTCTTTCTCTCTCTCTCTCTCTCTCCCTTCCTTCCTTCCTTCTTTCCTTCCTTCCTTCCTTCCTTCCTTCCTTCCTTCCTTTCTTTCTTTCTTTCTTTCTTTCTTTCTTTCTTTCTTTCCTCCCTCCTTCCCTTCCTCCCTCCCTCCCTCCTATCTCCCTCCTTCCCTCCCTTCCTCTCCTTCCCTCCCTCCCTCCCTTCCAGAATCATAGAATCCTACCGTACTATTGGAAGAGACCTTGGAGGTCCTCTCGTCCAACCCCCTGCTCAGGCAGGAAACCCTATACCATTTCAGATCAGTGACTCTCCATTGATGGAGTGCCCACAAATTTATGGAGGCAGGTTGTTCCACTGATCAATTGTTCTCCCTGTCACTAAGTGAGGCACCCGTTCCTTTTGCAAGCTGTTTTCCGCAGCAGTCATTAAGCGAATCCGCATGGTGGTTAGTTGAATCACGCGGTCATTAAGCGAAACCCCAGTGACTTCACTTGTCGGACGCCGGCTGGGAAGATCGCAAATGTGGATCACCTGACGCACACACACCGGGATGCTGCGACCATCGTAATGCCAAGCGCCCAAATTTTGATGCGAGGGGTTGTAAGTGCGAGGACCTTGTCACTCACTTTTTCCAGTGGCCTCGTAAGTTGAAATGTTTACTAAACGAATCGTAAATCGAGGACTGCCATCCTTGGGTTTTTTTGGGGGGTGAGGGGTGCCCCCCCACTGTCTTTTTCTCCCCCTGAGCGGAGATTGCTTTGGATGGGAACTTCGCCCTGAAACAAGAGTTGCAATCTTTAAAAAAAACAAAAAACCCCCAACTATCTAAAATTATATAATGGGAACTGTGCGTGAGAGAAAGACTTTTTAAAAATGGGCTTTTTCTACACGGCTTCGTGCCCCCGGGGCGTCTTTGTGCTGCGTGTGCAGAAATGGGGAACGGCCCGGCGGTTTGTTTACCTCCTGCCTCGGTTGCATCCGGCATTGGCTTTAATCCGCAATTAATTAATATTATTATTTTTTAAAAAATCTGTTGGAAAATCCTGAAAGGTAAACTCCTTGACATGTTTTATTTTCTGGGTTTCTTTTGGACACTTGCGTTGGCTTTCAAGACGCGGGTTCATGACCTGGATCCTGGTTTTTGCATTCTGGGGTTGTGAAAACGCCTGGGTTCTGGTTTTGCATTCTGGGGTTGTGAAAACATCTGGATCCTACGGTAGTTTTGCATTCTGGGGTTGTGTGAAAATGCCTGGATCTCTGGTTTTGTATTCTGGGGTTGTGTGAAAACGCCTGGATCCTGGTTTTGCATTCTGGGGTTGTGAAAACGCCTGGATCCTGGTTTTGCATTCTGGGGTTGTGTGAAAATGCCTGGATCCTGGTTTTGCATTCTGGGGTTGTGAAAACGCCTGGATCCTGGTTTTGCATTCTGGGGTTGTATGAAAATGCCTGGATCCTGGTTTTGCATTCTGGGATTGTGAAAACGCCTGGATCCTGGTTTTGCATTCTGGGGTTGTGTGAAAACGCCTGGATCCTGGTTTTGCATTCTGGGGTTGTATGAAAATGCCTGGATCCTGGTTTTGCATTCTGGGATTGTGAAAACGCCTGGATCCTGGTTTTGCATTCTGGGGTTGTGTGAAAACGCCTGGATCTTGGTTTTGCATTCTAGAGTTGTGAAAACATCTGGATCCTGGTTTTGCATTCTGGGGTTGTGTGAAAACGCCTGGATCCTGGTTTTGCATTCTGGGGTTGTGTGAAAACGCCTGGATCTTGGTTTTGCATTCTGGAGTTGTGAAAACATCTGGATCCTGGTTTTGCATTCTGGGGTTGTGTGAAAACGCCTGGATCCTGGTTTTGCATTCTGGGGTTGGTTGTGAAAACATCTGGATCCTGGTTTTGCATTCTGGGGTTGTGTAACCTCTTTGGCTATTGAGATTAAACCCCATCATGTTTTGCAGAGAGCAAAGATGCCTGCAGGCACAACTGGAATCTGGAGTGGGGGGAGAAGAGAGGGTGGGTGGGGTGCGTGCCCCACCCCTGGAGGGCCTGGCGCACCCTTGATCTTGGGGAATGCTGGAGGCTGGCAAGGATCAAGGTCAATCCAGTTTCTCTCTGTGTTGGGGGGGCGTGGGGAGAAAAGCGGGGTGACTCAGACTGAAAGAATCTGGAGGGGGTGGGAGACGGCAGAAGCAACAGCCAGCGCCAGAGAGGGAGAGGAAGAGCCCGGATGTCTCTAGAACAGGGCTGGTCAGAATTGGCAACTTTACCAGGACTGGATTTCAACTCCCAGAATCCCCCAGCCAGCCTGCTTTAAGAGGGGTGGGCTTCCACTCCCAGAATCCCCCAGCCAGCCCGCTTTAAGAGGGGTGGGCTTCCACTCCCAGAATCCCCCGGCCAGCCTGCTTTAAGAGGGGTGGGCTTCCACTCCCAGAATCCCCCAGCCAGCCCGCTTTAAGAGGGGTGGGCTTCCACTCCCAGAATCCCCCGGCCAGCCCGCTTTAAGAGGGGTGGGCTTCCACTCCCAGAATCCCCCGGCCAGCCCGCTTTAAGAGGGGTGGGCTTCCACTCCCAGAATCCCCCGGCCAGCCCGCTTTAAGAGGGGTGGGCTTCCACTCCCAGAATCCCCCGGCCAGCCCGCTTTAAGAGGGGTGGGCTTCCACTCCCAGAATCCCCCGGCCAGCCCGCTTTAAGAGGGGTGGGCTTCCACTCCCAGAATCCCCCGGCCAGCCCGCTTTAAGAGGGGTGGGCTTCCACTCCCAGAATCCCCCGGCCAGCCCGCTTTAAGAGGGGTGGGCTTCCACTCCCAGAATCCCCCGGCCAGCCCGCTTTAAGAGGGGTGGGCTTCCACTCCCAGAATCCCCCGGCCAGCCCGCTTTAAGAGGGGTGGGCTTCCACTCCCAGAATCCCCCGGCCAGCCCGCTTTAAGAGGGGTGGGCTTCCACTCCCAGAATCCCCCGGCCAGCCCGCTTTAAGAGGGGTGGGCTTCCACTCCCAGAATCCCCCGGCCAGCCCGCTTTAAGAGGGGTGGGCTTCCACTCCCAGAATCCCCCGGCCAGCCCGCTTTAAGAGGGGTGGGCTTCCACTCCCAGAATCCCCCGGCCAGCCCGCTTTAAGAGGGGTGGGCTTCCACTCCCAGAATCCCCCGGCCAGCCCGCTTTAAGAGGGGTGGGCTTCCACTCCCAGAATCCCCCGGCCAGCCCGCTTTAAGAGGGGTGGGCTTCCACTCCCAGAATCCCCCAGCAGCCTGCTTTAAGCGGGGTGGGCTTCCACTCGCAGAATCCCCCGGCCAGCCTGCTTTAAGAGGGGTGGGCTTCCACTCGCAGAATCCCCCGGCCAGCCCGCTTTAAGAGGGGTGGGCTTCCACTCCCAGAATCCCCCGGCCAGCCCGCTTTAAGAGGGGTGGGCTTCCACTCCCAGAATCCCCCGGCCAGCCCGCTTTAAGAGGGGTGGGCTTCCACTCGCAGAATCCCCCAGCCAGCATGGTTTAAGAGGAGAGGACTTCCACTCCCAGAATCCCCTAGTTGTTGGCTAGGGAATCCTGGGAATTAAAACCCACCCCTCTCAAAGTGACCAAGGTTGAAAACTACAGCTATAGCATGCCTTTTATGAGGGGACCCTCATAAGCGGGGGTACTATGGCCATCATTGAGAGCAGAACCGGTCACTAAGAGAGGCAGTCGTTAAGTGAGTGTTGATTAACTGTGCGACTCTTTTTTTTTTGCTGCTGTTGCTAAGGGCATCTGGATTCCCCTGGGGTTTTGCTCGTCCGAAGCCATCCGGGACGGTCGTAAATGAGGATCACATGACTTCAGCTCACTACGATCTCGTGGCCAATGCATGCCGGTTGCCCGACACCTTAATTCTGATCATGTGAGCGTAAGAACATTAGAACGGTCATAAGTGCGAGGAACGGCCGTCAGCCATCTTTTTTTCAGTGCCACGACGAAACACGTGGTCGTAAATCGAGGATCGCCTTCAGCATCCTTGGCTGGGTCAGCTGGGGCATCATCCTGCTTTCTCCCAAAGGCAGTGCAAGCTGGCAGCTCTGGAGGAGCACGCTAAGGTAGACTGCTTCTGAACCTGGAGGCTCGTTCTAGGATCGCGAGATCTCATTGTTCACGAATGGTGTGTGGCTGACACAGGGGTGGGGTGTGTGTGTGTGTGTGTGTGTGTCACCGGCGGCCTTGTGGATTCGTAGATTCTGTGGTCTTGGAATTGGGGCCTCGAAAGGCACCCCAGAGGCTGTCTAGTCCAGCCCTCCGTCTCCGCGGTTCTGCTGTCAGAACGCTTTTTTCCTAAGAGAGACGGAGACTGATGGCCACAGTCAAGCCCCAAATGTCCATCCAAGGCCGTTGCTAAGTGAGCTTTGCCCCGCTTTACGACCTTCCTGGTCACCGCCATTCAGTGAATCACTGCGGTTGTTAAGCGAGGCGTGCGCTTGTTAAGCGAATCCGGCTTCCCGCGTTTACTTTGCTGGCCAGGAGTTCGCAGAACGGGGATCGCGGGACGCCCTCCCGGGACGGCCCAACCTTGTAAGTACCAAGCATCCGAATTTTGGTCACGCGACCCGTGCGGAGGCCGCAACGGTCGTAAGGGTGAGAAAACGATCGTAAGTCCCCTTTTTTCCAGTGCCGCTGTAACTCTGAGCGGTCGCTAAGCGAATCGTTGCAAGCCGAGGACTCCCTGAGACCCTGTTTTGGGGCGGGGGGGGGGGCGGGGAAAGGTCTGCCCAATTTGAGGCCAGCATCCCCAAGGCTTCCTCCCAGCCCCAGCGGGTGTGTCTTTTGTGTTCCACTGAGTGCCCGGCCTTGTTGGTCTGAAACACTGCAGCATTTTGTGTTCTCTTGGGGGAACAAAGACACCCAGTACTTGTGGGGCGGGGGGGGGAGGAAAGGGGGGGGAAGAGCCTTGCTGGCCTCCAAATGAAGAGGCGGATCACATCATCCCCTCCTGACCTGGAATTGGGGGGGGGCTTCTGTGGGTGTAGAAATGACCCAGCACACACACACACACACACACACACACACACACACACACACACATAAACCCGTCCCTCCCTCCCTCCCTCCCTCCCTCTCTTGGCAGTGCTGAAATCCCAGCCTGGAATCCTAAAATTTAACCTTTGCCTGCCCAGGTGGTCTTTTCCTCTCTCCCCCCCCCCCCGTTATTGCCCCCCCATACCCCATTAGAAATTTGGGGGAGTTTGCAGTTGGTGAACAATTTGCAAGCATGCTCAGAGACCCTCTTGCGGGCTTCCGTGGTGCTGGGTTCAAGGCTGGCCTGCGAGCTTGGGACTTGGGGAGGGGATTCTCTATTGGGGGCAGACCCCCCTCCCTGTTGTGCAGGTTCCTGGGGAGGGGATCCTATATTGGGGTGCAGACCCCCCTCTCTGTTGTGCAGGTTCCTGGGGGGTTTTCTATATTGGGGTGCAGACCCCCCTCCCTGTTGTACAGGTTCTGGGGGGATGATCCTATATTGGGGTGCAGACCCTTCCCTTGTGCAGGTTCTTGGGGCAGGGGATTGTATATTGGGGTGCAGACCCTCCTCCCTGTTGTGCAGGCTCCTGGGGAGGGGATCCTATATTGGGGTGCAGATCTCTCCCTGTTCTGCAGGTTCCTGGGGGATGATCCTATATTGGGGTGCAGACCCCTCCCTTGTGCAGGTTCTTGGGGGAGGGGATTGTATATTGAGGTGCAGACCCTCCTCCCTGTTGTGCAGGCTCCTGGGGAGGGGATCCTATATTGGGGTGCAGATCTCTCCCTATTGCGCAGGTTCTGGGGGGGATGATCCTATATTAGGGTGCAGACCCCTCTCTTGTGCAGGTTCCTGGGGGATTGTATATTGGGGTGCAGACCCCCCTCCCAGTTGTGCAGGTTCCTGGGGGTTTTCTATATTGAGGTGCAGATGCCCTCTGTTGTGCAGGTTTCTGGGGGAGGGGATTGTATAGTGGGGTACAGACTCCCCTCCCTGTTGTGCAGGTTCTTGGGGGAGGGGATCCTATATTGGGGTGCAGACCTCCCTCCCTGTTGCGCAGGTTCCTGGGGGGGATGATCCTATATTGGGGTGCAGACCCCTCTCTTGTGCAGGTTCCTGGGGGATTGTATATTGGGGTGCAGACCCCCCTCCCGGTTGTGCAGGTTCCTGGGGGTTTTCTATATTGAGGTGCAGACCCCCCCTCCCTGTTGTACAGGTTCCGGGGGGATGATCCTATATTGGGGTGCAGACCCCTCCCTTGTGCAGGTTCGTGGGGGAGGGGATTGTATATTGGGGTGCAGACCCTCCCTGTTGTGCAGGCTCCTGGGGAGGGGATCCTATATTGGGGTGCAGACCCCCCTCCCTGTTGCGCAGGTTCCTGGGGAATGATTCTATATTGGGGTGCAGATGCCCTCTGTTGTGCAGGTCCCTGGGGGAGTTGATCCTATATTGGGGTGCAGACCCTCCTCCCTGTTCTGCAGGTTCCTGGGGGATGATTCTATACTGGGGTGCAGACCCCTCTTGTGCAGCCCCCCCAACTTTCCAGCCCTGTCATCCCGAATGCTGCCCTGTGAGTAGGATTTGAACTCTGCACGCTCAGCCTTGTGAAGCTGAACTGAGACCCCCCCTCTCGACGCCAGCCACACCCTGGCACAGCAGATGCCCCCCAATCTTCTCCCCAGCGAGCGGGGGGGGCTCTCTCTGGGGCTGGCAGTCCTTCCCGGGGGATCTGGGTGTGGGGACAGAGCCCAGAATAGCCCGGCGTGGAGGAGGCATTTTGACGGAGGCTGAGGGAGGTGTGAAAAGCCGGTTGTGTGTTGTCACGCATCCGGAAACCATCAATTAGGACAGAATAAAATGCTGGCAGGCCAGCATCCTTGGCTTGCCTCCCTGGCCAGAAATGGCTGTCTGGGGAATTCTGGGAGTCGAAATCCACAGGTTTTAAATCTTTTCTGGTTATTCCTTTTGAAGGGTTTCCTTATCTGGAGAGGGTTGGAATGGAGAGGTGGGGGGGGAAGAGAGAGAGACAGAGAGGGAGGGAGGGGGAGAGAGAGGGAGGGAGGGGGAGGGAGGGAGAAAGAGAGGGAGAGAGAGGGAGGGAGAGAGATATAGAGAGGGAGGGAGAGAGAGAGAAAGGGAGGGAGGGGGAGAGCTAGAGAGGGAGGGAGAGAAAGGGAGGGAGGGAGAGAGATAGAGAGAGGGAGGGAGAGAAAGGGAGAGAGGGACTGGGAGAGGGAGAGAGGGGGGGAGGGAGGGAAAGAGGGAGGGAGAGAGGGAGATAGATGGAGGGAGAAAGAGAGAGGGAGGGAGAGAAAGGGAGGGAGGGAGAAAGGGAGAGGGAGAGAGATAGAGAGGGGGAGGGAGAGAGGGAGAGAAAGGGAGAAAGAGAGGGAGAGAAAGGGAGGGAGGGAGAGAGGGAGAAGGAGAGAGAGGGAGAGAGGGGGAGGGAGAGATAAAGGGAGGGAGAGAAAGGGAGAGGGAGAAGGAGAGAGAGATAGAGAGGGGGAGGGAGAGAGAAAAAGGAGGGAGAGAGGAGGGGGAGAGAAAGAGGTGGGGAGGGAGAGGGAGAAAGAGGGAGATAGAGAGAGAGAGGGAGAGAAAGGGAGAGAGGGAGAGAGGGAGAAGGAGAGAGAGATAGAGAGGGGGAGGGAGAGGGAGAGAAAAAGAGGGAGAGGGAGAAAGAGGGAGATAGAGAGAGAGATAGAGAGGGGGGAGGGAGGGAGAAAGAGAGGGAGAGGGAGAAAGGGAGAGAGAGAGAGGGAGGGAGAGAAAGGGAGGGAGGGGGAGGGAGAAGGAGAGAGAGATAGAGAGGGGGGAGGGGGAGGGAGAAAGGGAGAGAGGGAGAGGAAGAGGGAGAAAGAGGGAGCGGGAGAGAGGGAGGGGGAGAGAGAGATGGGGAGGGAGAGAGAAAGGGAGGGAGGGGGAGGGAGAAGGAGAGAGAGATAGAGAGGGGGGAGGGGGAGGGAGAAAGGGAGAGAGGGAGAGGAAGAGGGAGAAAGAGGGAGAGGGAGAGAGAGAGGGGGAGAGAAATGGAGGGAGAGGGAGGGAGAGGGAGAAGGAGAGAGAGAGAAAGGGAGGGAGAGAGAAGGAGAGAGATAGTGAGGGGGGAGGAGAGAGAAAGGGAAGGAGGGAGGGAGAGAGGGAGAGGAAGAGGGAGAAAGAGAGGGAGAGAGATAGAGAGGGAGGGAGGGAGGGATTATTGCTTGGAATTCTGGGAGTCGAAGTCCACAGGTTTTAAATCTTTTCTGGTTATTCCTTTTGAAGGGTTTCCTTATCTGGAGAAGGTTGGAATGGAGGGGGGGCGGAGAGAGGGGGGCCATTGCTTGGAATTCTGGGAGTTGAAGTCCATCCGTCTTAACGGGGCCATGTTTTAAAATAGCCTTGTTTTAAAATTGGGGGCTTCTTCCTATCTTGGGGGACTCCGGCGGTTTTGAAGGTGAGACCTGACAGCCGTTTGTCTGAAACGGTCTACCCCAGGCGTTTCCTGCCTGAGCAGGGGGTTGGACTAGAAGACCTCCAAGGTCCCTTCCAGCTCTGCTTATTCTACAATTCTTTCAGAGGGCAGGTCCTCCTTTTGTGACGGGGCCCAATTTAGGCTGGGGAGAGGAGGGAGGGAGGGAGGGAGGGAGAGTGGCCATCACAAAGGAAGGGTTTCCTTGGCAACCGGCAGAACCCCCTGGCGATTGCTAGGGAGACCTTTAGGGGTTTCCTTAGCAACCAGAGAGGGGGGGAAGGGGTGTCTCTCCGGCTTTCAGAAACCTCATGCAGTAAGATGGGCAGCAAACAAATATAAGTAAGTAAGTAAGTAAATAAATAAGATGGACGGACAGACGGACGGACAGACAGACAGATAGATAGATAGATAAATAAATAAATAAAATGGACGGATGGACGGACAGATAGATAAATAAATAAATAAAATAGAAGGGTGGATGGAAGGATGGACGGACAGACGGACAGACAGACGGACAAATAAATAAATAAAATGGATGGATGGATAGACGAATAGACAGACAGACAGACAAACAAACAAATAAATAAGTAAATGGCTTTAAGAAACCTCCTTGCAGCAAGACGGGCCACAATCAAATTGAATGAATGAATGAATGAATGAATGAATGAATGAATGAATGAATGAATGAATAAATAAATAAATAAATAAATAAATAAATAAATGGCTTTAAGAAACCTCCTTGCAGTAAGACGGGCCACAATCAAATTGAATGAATGAATGAATGAATGAATGAATGAATGAATGAATGAATGAATGAATAAATAAATAAATAAATGGCTTTAAGAAACCTCCACAAGACGGGCCACAATCAAATTGAATGAATGAATGAATGAATGAATGAATGAATGAATGAATGAATGAATGAATGAATAAATAAATAAATAAATAAATAAATGGCTTTAAGAAACCTCCTTGCAGCAAGACGGGCCACAATCAAATTGAATGAATGAATAAATGAATGAATGAATGAATGAATGAATGAATGAATGAATGAATAAATAAATAAATAAATAAATAAATAAATAAATAAATGGCTTTAAGAAACCTCCTTGCAGCAAGACGGGCCACAATCAAATTGAATGAATGAATAAATGAATGAATGAATGAATGAATGAATGAATAAATAAATAAATAAATAAATAAATAAATAAATAAATAAATAAATAAATAAATGGCTTTAAGAAACCTCCTTGCAGCAAGACGGGCCACAATCAAATTGAATGAATTGAAAAACAAATACATAAATACATACATAACATACGTACGTACATGCGTGCCTACGTGCATACATACGTACAGGCATAAATAAATACAGGGAGTCCTCGACTGACGACCATAACTGATCCCAAAATTTCTGTCACTACGCGAGACAGTTACAGAGTGAATTCTGCCCCCCTTTTACCACCTTCCTTTGCCTCCGTTGTTAAGCGAATTGCTGCGGTCGTTAAGTGAGAAATCCGGTCGTTAAGTGAATCCAGCTTCCTCCCCCCTCCCCCCCCCCCGACTTGGCTGGTCGGAAGGCCGCCCAAGGGGAATCCTGCAACCGTCATAAATACGAGTCAGATGCCAGAATTTGGATCGCGTGACCAGGGAGATGCTGCGAGGGTCCTAAGTCAGAAAACCGGACCTCAGTCGCTTTTTTCAAGGCGGTTGTAACTTTGAACGGTCACTAAATGAACCGTTGTAAGTGGAGGACCCCCTTTAAATCAGAAGGGTGCCTGTCGCGTGCCTCTCTCTCTCTCTCTGTCTCTCTCTCTCTCTCTCTCTCTCTCTCTCTCTCTCTCTCTGCCCCCTTCCCCTTGTTTTGCCAGGAGGGTCTCAGGGAGGCACCCTGTCTGCTACTGACGAGCATACAGAGCCTGGAATGTCGGTTGCTGAGCAAGGCAGCTTTGCCCGAATTTTATGGCCTTTTTTCCCATAGTTATTAAGTGAACTAGGCGGTTTTTCAGCAAACCTGGCTTCCCTGTTTTCTTTACTTGTGGGAAGGTAACAACAACAACAATAATAATAATAATGTTGGAAGGGGCCTTGGAGGTCATCTAGTCCAACCCCCTGGACTTTACAAAATGGTCTTTTTTTCCCATGGTTATTAAGTGAACCAGGCGGTTTTTCAGCAAACCTGGCTTCCCTGTTTTCTTTACTTGTGGGAAGGTAATAATAATAATAATAACAACAACAAGAACAACAGTATTAACAATATTAACAATAATAATAACAATAACAGCAACAGTAATAGTAGTAGTAGTAGTAATTAATAATAATAATAACAACAACAAGAACAACAGTATTAACAATATTAACAATAATAATAACAATAACAGCAACAGTAATAGTAATAGTAGTAGTAGTAGTAATAATAATAATAACAACAACAAGAAGAACAACAGTATTAACAATATTAACAATAATAATAACAATAACAGCAACAGTAATAGTAGTAGTAGTAGTAATTAATAATAATAATAACAACAACAAGAACAACAGTATTAACAATATTAACAATAATAATAACAATAACAGCAACAGTAATAGTAATAGTAGTAGTAGTAGTAATAATAATAATAACAACAACAAGAAGAACAACAGTATTAACAATATTAAGAATAATGATAATAACAGCAACAGCAACAGTAATAGTTGTAGTAGTAATTAATAATAATAATAATAATAATAATAATAATAATAATAATAATAATAATAATAATAATAATAATGTTGGAAGGGACTTTGGAGGTCTTCTAGTCCAACCCCCTGGACTTTGCAAAAAGGGACCACATGACCCTGGCATGCTGCAAATATAAATACGAGGAGTCCTCAACTTACCACCGTTCATTTAGTGACTGTTCAAAGTTACAGCAGCAGTGAAAAAAGGGACTTATGACCGTTTTTAACACTTACGACTGTTGCAGCATCCCCGTGGATCATGTGATCAAAATTCGGACGCTTGGCGACTGACTCGTATTTACGACAGTCGCAGCGTCCCGGGGGGGGTGTCACACGATCCCCTTCTGCGACCTTCTGACCAGCGAAGTCGACGGGGGAAGCCGGATTCACAACGACCATGTCCCTAGTTGAACAACTGCAGTGATTCACTTAACAACCGTGGCCAGAAAGGTCATAAAGTGAGGCAATACGTAACCAATGTCTCGCTTAGCAATGTAAGTTTTGGGCTCCGTTGTGGTCGTAGGTTCGAGGACTCCCTGTACTTGGGACCATTGCCAAAGACCTGGATTTCGATCAGGTGACTGCGGGGTGCTGCAACGGTCGTAAGTGTGAAAAAGAAGTCGCTTTTTTCACTGAAGCATCACTGGGTGGACCGTCTTAAGTTGAGGGCTGCAATTTGGGGGCTCAGTGGCTCGTGGGTTGCATTAGCTTTTGAGCATGTGCAGAATGCGTTTCCTCTATATGTATATTAGATAGGTAGGTAGGTAGGTAGGTAGATAGATAGATAGATAGATAGATAGATAGATAGATAGATAGATAGATAGATAGATAGATAGATAGATAGATAGATAGATAGATAGATAGATAGATAGATAGATAGATAGATAGATAGATAGATAGATAGATAGATAGATAGATAGATAGATAGATAGATAGATAGATAGATAGATAGATAGATAGATAGATAGATAGATAGATAGATAGGATGGATGGATAGATAGATTTTATTAGTTCTTAGAGGGTTGGGGATAAGGTGGGGTCGGGATTAGGGTTGGGGTTTTCCCAAATATCATTTTCAATATTTAACAAACAGCATAGTGTCTGGGTACATGTATTTAACTAACAATAATAGATATAGTTAATTATCATAAACAATATGTTAATTCATCACTCCATAGCCTTCTTCTTACTAATATATATTCAAAACTACAGATCACTCTTCTTTGTCTGTGACTCGTTTTCCTAGCCATTGATAGAAATTATCCCCTATTCTGAAATACACTGAGTCTTCTTTCTCTTTTATCTTTAAAGTCAATCTATCCATTTCTGCACACTCTAGGATTTTCTTAATTAGTCCTTCTTCAGCTGGTAAGTTTTCATTTTCCCAATGTTGGGCCAATACCATTCTTGCTGCCGTTCGTACGTGTAGTATTAGATACCTGCAATCTTTCTCATAATAATAATAATAATCCACATCTGCCTATCTCAGGTTCTTGGGAAGGACTTGATAGGTAGACAACAATCCAGTTGAACATCTGGCTGACTGTATGATGATCCATACTACTACTACTACTACTACTACTACTACTACTACTACTACTACTACTACTACTACTACTAATAATAATAATAATAATAATAATAATAATCCAAATCTGCCTATCCCAGGTCCTTGGGAAGGACTCGATAGGTAGACAAAAATGCCAAATCCAGTCTGAACATCTGGCTGACTGTGCGATGATCCATAATAATAATAATAATAATAATAATAATAATAATGATGATGATGATGATGATGATGATGATAAAGTTGAAAGGGACCTTGGAGGTCATCTAGTCCAACCCCCTGCTTGTTTGAAGTATTTTTAAACATTTTTGCTAATCTCACTGGTGTCGTATGCCATCTGTAAAACATTTTATATACGTTTTCTTTATAGGGCACTGCTTTAGTTTAATTGAAGGTTTCTTTCCCATAACTTTTGCAGAATGCGTTTCCTTTCTCCCCCGCCCCCCCCCATTTGAGGCCGCTAGCTAGGACTGCGAGGGGAGGGCAGGATCTGGGAACCTCTTTGGAAAAGAAAATTAAAAATAAAATGGCTTCCGTGTCCCCCCTCCCCCCCTCCATTGGTGATGGTGATGACATATCATGTTGTGACTGTGAGAAGACGAGACACCTTTGTGTGAAGAACAGGCTGGCCTTGTAGAAACCCCGGTGCAATTTTTAGCAAAAAGAACCGTTTTTCCGAAGGGCCGGCCGGATTCATTTCAGAGAAAAAAATATGGAATTTTTAAACACACCTGCCCTCCGCCAAACCCTTGGCACCGCACCCCAAAAGCAGGGCACACCCCGTTTTTTCCCAAACCAAGGTCGCCTCGTCTGGGCTGTGATGCTGGAGGCTGCCATCCCCCTTTTCCCCCACCTGTTTCACAACGGTCCTCCCCCTCCCCACCTCTCTCTCCAGACCCCGGCTGGGCATCCATCAACCGAGGTGTGTTGGTGTGCGATGAATGTTGTAGCGTCCATCGTAGCTTGGGCCGGCATATTTCCATTGTGAAGCACCTGCGACACAGCCCCTGGTCGGCCACCTTGCTACAGGTGAGTGTGTGTGGGGGGGTCCCTGCTGTGGGCGTGGGACTTCAATCAGTCAATCGATCAGTCAGAGTTGGAAGGGACCTTGGAGGTCATCTAGTCCACACCCCCCATTGCTCAAAACAGGAGACCTTTACAGAATCACAGAATCACAAGAGTCGGAAGGGATCCTGGAGGTCATCTAGTCCACCCCCCACCCCCGCTCAGAACAGGAGACCTTTACAGAATCACAGAATCACAAGAGTCGGGAGGGACCCTGGAGGTCATCTAGTCCACCCCCCGCTCAGAACAGGAGACCTTTACAGAATCACAGAATCACAAGAGTTGGAAGGGACCCTGGAGGTCATCTAGTCCACCCCCCATTGCTCAGAACAGGAGACCTTTACAGAATCACAGAATCAGAAGAGTCGGAAGGGACCCTGGAGGTCTTCTAGTCCACCCCCCCATTGCTCAAACAGGAGACCTTTACAGAATCACAAGAGTTGGAAGGTACCCTGGAGGTCATCTAGTCCACCCCCCCCACCCCCGCTCAGAACAGGAGACCTTTACAGAATCACAGAATCACAAGAGTCGGGAGGGACCCTGGAGGTCATCTAGTCCACCCCCCGCTCAGAACAGGAGACCTTTACAGAATCACAGAATCACAAGAGTTGGAAGGGACCCTGGAGGTCATCTAGTCCACCCCCCATTGCTCAGAACAGGAGACCTTTACAGAATCACAGAATCAGAAGAGTCGGAAGGGACCCTGGAGGTCTTCTAGTCCACCCCCCCATTGCTCAAACAGGAGACCTTTACAGAATCACAAGAGTTGGAAGGGACCCTGGAGGTCATCTAGTCCACCCCCCCCACCCCCGCTCAGAACAGGAGACCTTTACAGAATCACAGAATCACAAGAGTCGGGAGGGACCCTGGAGGTCATCTAGTCCACCCCCCGCTCAGAACAGGAGACCTTTACAGAATCACAGAATCACAAGAGTTGGAAGGGACCCTGGAGGTCATCTAGTCCACCCCCCATTGCTCAGAACAGGAGACCTTTACAGAATCACAGAATCAGAAGAGTCGGAAGGGACCCTGGAGGTCTTCTAGTCCACCCCCCCATTGCTCAAACAGGAGACCTTTACAGAATCACAAGAGTTGGAAGGGACCCTGGAGGTCATCTAGTCCACCCCCCCCACCCCCGCTCAGAACAGGAGACCTTTACAGAATCACAGAATCACAAGAGTCGGGAGGGACCCTGGAGGTCATCTAGTCCACCCCCCACTCAGAACAGGAGACCTTTACAGAATCACAGAATCACAAGAGTCGGAAGGGACCCTGGAGGTCATCTAGTCCACCCCCCCCCCCGCTCAGAACAGGAGACCTTTACAGAATCACAGAATCACAAGAGTCGGAAGGGACCCTGGAGGTCATCTAGTCCACCCCCCACCCCCGCTCAGAACAGGAGACCTTTACAGAATCACAAGAGTTGGAAGGGACCCTGGAGGTCATCTAGTCCACCCCCCGCTCAGAACAGGAGACCTTTACAGAATCACAGAATCAGAAGAGTTGGAAGGGACCCTGGAGGTCTTCTAGTCCACCCCCATTGCTCAAAACAGGAGACCTTTACAGAATCACAGAATCACAAGAGTCGGAAGGGATCCTGGAGGTCATCTAGTCCACACCCCCCCCGCTCAGAACAGGAGACCTGCAACCAATTTTGGTCACCATACTACAAAATAGATGTTGAGACTTTGGAAAAAGTTCAGAGAAGAGTAACTAAGAGGATCCAAGGCCTGGAGACTAAAACATACGAAGAACGGCTGCGGGACTTGGCTCTGGCTAGTCTAAAGAAAAGAAGAAATAGGGGAGACATGATAGTGGTATTCTGGTATGGGGGGGGCTGCCACTATTCACCAAAGCACCAGAGGGAAGGATGAGAAACACAGGTTGGAAACTGATCAAGGAGAGAAGCAACCTGGAATTAAGGAGAAACTTCCCGACAGTTAGAACAATTAACCAGTGGAACAGCTTCCACCAGAAATCGTAGGGGCTCCATCACTGGAGATTTTTAAGAAGAGACTGGACATTCACCTGCCTGAGATGGTATAGGTTTTCCTGCTTGAGCAGGGGGCTGGACTAGAAGACCTCCAAGGTCCCTTCCAGCTTCTATTCTATTCTATTCTATTCTATTCTATTCTATTCTATTCTATTCTATTCTATTCTATTCTATTCTATTCCATATTGTATTCTATTCCTATTCTTTCTATTCTATTCTATTCTATTCCATTCCATTCCATATTGTATTCTATTCCTATTCTTTCTATTCTATTCTATTCTATTCCATATTCTATTCCATATTCTATTCCATATTCTATTCTATTCTATTCTATTCTATTCTATTCTATTCTATTCTATTCTATTCTATTCTATTCTATTCTATTCCTATTCATTCTATTCTATTCTATTTTATTCTATTCTATTCTTTATTCCAAAATCTCTTCTCTTCTCTTCTCTTCTCTTCTCTTCTCTTCTCTTCTCTTCTCTTCTCTTCTCTTCTATTCTATTCTATTCTATTCTATTCTATTCTATTCTTTATTCCAAAATCTCTTCCCTTCCCTTCCCTTCCCTTCCCTTCCCTTCTCTTCTCTTCTCTTCTCTTCTCTTCTCTTCTCTTCTCTTCTATTCTATTCTATTCTATTCTATTCTATTCTATTCTATTCTATTCTATTCTATTCTATTCTATTCTATTCTATTCTATTCTATTCTATTCTTAATCAGTAGAACGACTTGCCACAAGAAGTTGTGGGTGGTCCAACACTGGAACTTTTTAAGAAGAGACTGGACAGCCATTTATCCGGAATGATGTGTAGGCTCTCCTGCTTGGGCAAGGGTGTGTGTGGACTAGAGGACCTCCAAGGCCGCTTCCAGCTTTATGATTGTCTTTTTCTAAATCAGAGCCATGTTCCCTTAAAAAAAACAACCCTTTCCCCCCCACCCCCGAAAAGCAAACGAGACTCCCAGCTTAAGGACATAAGAGGGAAAGAACATCGGAAGGGAATCTCGTGTTTGCATCTGGGAGCCAAGGAAGGCAAGCTGGATGAACAGACGGGATGATCATGCTCTCTTCCCCGGGAAAGCCTTCCTGGCAGGGAGGGAGGGTGTGTGTGTGTGTGTGTGTCCGTCCCACACTATGTGCTCATGCTCTCCCACAACCCCCCCCATTGTATTCTCTTCCAGATGGTGCACACCCTCGCCAGCAATGGTGCCAACTCCATCTGGGAACACTCCCTGCTCGATCCGGCACAAGTGCAGAGCGGACGCCGTAAAGCGAATCCTCAGGACAAAGTCCAGTGAGTGGGTTTTTTTGGGGAGGGTTGTCTTTTGAGGGGGTGAGGGGGGAATGCCATAATAATAATAATAATAATAATAATAATAATAATAATAATAATAATAATAGGTAGACAAAATGCCAAATCCAGTGTGAACATCTGGCTGACTGTACAATGATCAATAATAATAATAATAATAATAATAATAATAATAATAATAATAATAATAATAATAATAATAATGATAGATAGATAGACAAAATGCCAAATCCAATCTGAACATATGGCTGACTGTGCGATGATCCATAATAATAATAATAACAATAACAACAACCACCTGCCACATAACACCCCAGACTTAACAATTGTCGATAAGAAAGACAAAAAAAGTCTGGATAGTGGACGTGGCAGAGCCTGGAGACAGCAGAATAGACGAGAAAGAACTGGAGAAGATTACAAAATACAAAGACCCACAAATAGAAAGAGAAAGACTGGGGCAAAGGCAAGCAAGGGCTGTACCAATAGTCATAGGCCCCTTGGGTGCAACCCCCAAACAACTGGAGCACCACTTGGACACCATCATCGGCATTGACAAATTCGCCATTAGTCAGTTGCAAAAGGCAGCCTTACTAGGAACCGCTTCCATCCTGCGACGAGATCTGTCATACCATCAAACATCCACATCTGCCTATCCCAGGTCCTTGGGAGGGACTTGATGGGTAGACAAAAAATGCCAGATCCAGTCTGAACATCTGGCTGACTGTGTGATGATCCATAATAATAATAAAGTTGGAAGGGACCTTGGAGGTCATCTAGTCCAACCCCCTGCTCAGGGAGGAAATATCTGCTACCCCGGCTTGTGGCGCTTGGCCCAGATGTTTCTGGAGATAAGAGAGAGCGTTTCCATGCCACTTTGACAAAGTTTATACCTTTTTAATTCTCTTAAAATTAGCAGCCCCCACCCCAAGTCTGGTTTATTTATTAAATTTATTTGCCGCTCCTCTCGTTGGCAAGTGAGGTTTCCCCTCCCCCCTCCGCTGTGCAGGTACTCCTCAACTTTATGGCCACCGTTGCAAGTCAGAATTGGTGGATTGAGGGTCCGCAAGGGCATCAAAGATTGGAATGGTGATTGGAAAACCAAAGACCCCCACCTTAAAGGGGGCAGTACATCTGGTGGATGTACGCCTAGCCTGAGCTTTCGAGCGTTTTCTTCCTGCTTCTTGCTTTTGCTCCCCGCCCCCCCAAAGTCACGGACCCCTCTGGAATATGGACAGGGTCAGTCCTTGGGGGGGGGCACGGAAAGCGTTTTGCCTGATCCTTTATTTCACTCCCCCCCCCTCAGCCCCACCAAGTCCGAATTCATCCGTGCCAAATACCAGATGCTGGCCTTCGTACATAAGCTACCCTGTCGGGATGACGACGGGGTCACTGCCAAGGATCTCAGCAAGGTGAGTGCGTGTATGTGTGTGCGTGTGTGTGCCTGTGCACATGCATGTGTGTGTGTGTGTGTGAGAGAGAGAGAGAGAGAGAGAGAAATAGAAATTAGAGAGACATACTGTAGATAGATGAATAAAAATAGATGGATAAGGATAGATGAGGATAGATATGGCTATATAACTCAGAGAGACAGACAGACAGATAGAGAAACAGAAGTTGGTAGCTAGCTATCTATGTAGATAGATAGAAGATAGATAGATAAATATAGGTGATAGATAGATAGAAAGACAGACAGAAAGACAGATAGTTATATAAAGCAAAGCGAGAGATTCATGATGGATGGGTCAATGATAGATCAATGTGATGATAAATGGATAGAATAATGATGATGATGATGATGATATTGGAAGGGACCTTGGAGGTCATCTAGCCCAGGGCTTTTCAACCAGGGGTACGGGGACCACCTGGGGTCCATGGGCACCTGGCAGGGGGTACGCGACCATCCTAGGAAAGGGGTAGCGGGGGAGGGAATAAGCTGAACCGGTGGCAGCACCGCACAAGCCTGAGCGAGAGACGGCTGGAGCTGCAGGGCTGCCAGGGCTCAGCGGAAGCCCCAGGATCAGCGCTTCTTCGGGGCTGTCAGGACTCAATGGAAGCGCCAGAATCAGTGCCACTTTCCAGCTGATCGGCGCTTCTTCAGGACTGTCCGGGCTCAGCGTAAGTGCCAGGATCAGCACCATGCTCCACCTGAAGCTCGGTGCTGATCCTGGCGCTTCTGCTGAGCCCTGAAGAAGCACCAATCAGCTGGAAAGCAGTACCGATCCTGACACTTCCGCTGAGCCCTTAAGAAGCACCAATCAGCTGGAAAGCAGCACTGATCCTGACACTTCCGCTGAGCCCTGAAGAAGCACCAATCAGCTGGAAAGCAGTACCGATCCTGACACTTCCGCTGAGCCCTTAAGAAGCACCAATCGGCTGGAAAGCAGCACTGATCCTGACACTTCCGCTGAGCCCTGAAGAAGCACCAATCAGCTGGAAAGCAGTACCGATCCTGACACTTCCGCTGAGCCCTTAAGCACCAATCAGCTGGAAAGCAGCACTGATCCTGACACTTCCGCTGAGCCCTTAAGAAGCACCAATCGGCTGGAAAGCAGCACCGATCCTGGTGCTTCCGCTGAGCCCAGAAGAAGCACCAATCAGCTGGAATGTGGCAGCCTCTCCAGGGTCTTGTGATTTACATTCAGATGCTTGGCAACTGATTCATATTTATGACGGTCACAGTGTCCCAGGGTCATGTGAAGGGACCAAAACCTGCTGCAACCACCCAGCAGACGGGAGGGGGGGAATAAAAACCAAACACCCCCCACCCCACCCCCGCTGCCAATCCTGAACAGAAATGCTCACAACAATGGAAACCTCGGACAGGAGGAAGAGCGCGGCCGGGAGGGCAGGCGGGGGTCTTGCTCGGCTGTGGCTTGGGGGGCCCTTTTTTTAGTGCCATTGTAACTTTGAACAGTCACTAAGCAAACTGTTGTAAGTCGAGGACTATCTGTACTTCATCTCTTTTTTCCTTTTTTTGGTTCATCCCGTTTTGGACACCTTGCTAGGCCCCAGGTGGTCCTCCGATGTTGCCATATCCTAAAAGTGGTACAATGGGTGAAAAGGTTGAAAAGCCCTGTTCTAGTCCAACCCCCTGGCTCAGGCAGGAAACCCTATACCATTCATGGACAAATGGCTGTCCAGTCTCTTCTTAAAAACTTCCAGTGTTGGAGCATTCACAACTTCTGGAGGCAGGTGGTTGCACTGGTTAATTGTCCTCACTGTCAGGAAGTTTCTCCTTAGTTCTAGGTTGCTTCTCTCCTTGATCAGTTTCCATCCATTGCTAGATAGATAGATGATAGATAGATAGATAGGTAGGTAGGTAGGTAGGTAGGTAGGTAGATAGAAAGATAAATAAAGATAGAAAGATAGAAAGATAGATAGATAGATAGATAGATAGATAAAGATAGATAGATAGATAGAAAGATAGATAGATAGAGATAGATAGATAGATAGATAGATAGATAGATAGATAGATAGATAGATAGATAGATAGACAGATATGATAGATAGATAGATAGATAGACAGATATGATAGGTAGGTAGGTAGGTAGATAGAGATAGATAGATAGATAGATAGATAGATAGATGATAGATAGATAGATGATAGATAGATAGATAGATAGAGATAGATAGATAGATAGATGATAGATAGATAGATGATAGATAGATAGATAGATAGATAGATAGATAGAGATAGATAGATAGATAGATGATAGATAGATGATAGATAGATAGATAGATAGATAGATAGATAGATAGATAGATAGATAGATAGATAGATAGATAGATAGATAGATAGATAGATAGATAAAATGTGATGGGGAAATTGGCTGGCCAGGGAATTCTGGGAGTTGAAGTCCCTTCCCCAGCCCTCTAATCTCCTTTTTCGTCTCCAGCAACTGCATTCGAGTGTCCGAACGGGCAACCTGGAAACCTGTTTGCGCCTTCTCTCCTTGGGGGCCCAAGCCAACTTCTTCCACCCGGTATGTCCAAGGCTAATCTATACCTTGGTCCAGAGCCTCAGGGCATGTGCAGAATTCTCACTGCGTTCTTTCTTCTTCTTCTTCTTTTGTTTTAGGAGAAGGGGACCACGCCTTTGCACGTGGCTGCCAAAGCCGGTCAGATGCTCCAGGCGGAGCTGCTGGTGGTGTATGGAGCTGATCCAGGTGCTCCTGACGTAAACGGTCGGACACCCATCGATTACGCCAGGTGGGGGCTGACGGGGGTCAGGATGTCCGCAGGAAAGAAAATTCCAGATCTATCTATCTTTCTATATCTATCCGTCTGTCTGTCTGTCTGTCTATCTCTATCTATCTATATTATCTGTCTGTCTGTCTATCTATCATCTATATCTATCTATCTATGTCTATCATCTATCTATCTCTATCATCTGTATCTATCTTTATTATCTGTCTGTCTGTCTCATCTATATCTATGTCTATCATCTTTCATCTACCTATCTCTATCATCTATCTATCTATCTGTCTTTATCATCTGTCTTGTCTGTCTGTCTATCATCTATCTATCTCTATCATCTATCTCTATCATCTGTATCTATCTTTATCATCTATCTATCTCTATCATCTGTATCTATCTTTATCATCTATCTATCTCTATCATCTGTATCTATCTTTATCATCTATCTATCTCTATCATCTATCTATCTCTATCATCTATCTATCTCTATCATCTGTATCTATCTTTATCATCTATCTCTATCATCTGTATCTATCTTTATCATCTATCTATCTTTATCATCTATCTATCTCTATCATCTATCTCTCTATCATCTGTATCTATCTTTATCATCTATCTATCTCTATCATCTGTATCTATCTTTATCATCTATCTCTATCATCTATCTATCTCTATCATCTATCTATCTCTATCATCTATCTATCTTTATCATCTATCTATCTCTATCATCTGTATCTATCTTTATCATCTATCTATCTTTATCATCTATCTATCTCTATCTTCTATCTATCTCTATCATCTATCTATCTCTATCATCTGTATCTATCTTTATCATCTATCTATCTCTATCATCTGTATCTATCTTTATCATCTATCTATCTCTATCATCTATCTATCTCTATCATCTATCTATCTCTATCATCTATCTATCTTTATCATCTATCTGTCTGTCTGTCTATCATCTATATCTATGTCTATCATCTATCAATCTCTATCATCTATCTATCTATCTGTCTATCATCTATCTGTCTGTCTATCATCTATATCTATCTATCTATGTCTCATCTATCTATCTCTATCATTTATCTATATCATCTATCTATCTCTATCATCTATCTATCTATCTATCTATCTATCTCTATCTTTATCATCTATTTGTCTGTCTATCATCTATATCTATGTCTATCATCTATCATCTATCTATATCATCTATCTATCTTTATCATCTATCTGTCTGTCTGTATCATCTATCTATCTATCTATCTATCTATGTATCTATCTATCTATCTATCTATGTCTATCATCTATCTCTATCATCTATCTCTATCTATCCATCCATCCATCCATTCATCCATCCATCATTATTTGTATCCATCCCTATTTATCTATCCATCATTATCTATCTCCATCCATGCATCCATCATTATCTATGTCTCTCTATCCATCCATTTATCCATTCATCATTATCTATCTCTATCCATCCATATCTATCTATCCATCCACCCATCCATCATTATTATCTATCTGGGAACACTCCCTGCTCGATCCGGCACAAGTGCAGAGCGGATGTCGTTAAGCAAGAATATTGTTAAGTGAGTTTTGAAGGATGGCGTGTTTAGGCCACCTACTAAAGGAACAACAATAGAAGAGAATAACAGTGTTGGAAGGGATCTTAGAGGTCTTCTAGTCTAACCTCCTACTCAGGCAGGAAACCCTACACCAGGGGTCTTCCAACTCGGCTCTTTGATGACTTGGGGACTTCAACTCCCAGAATTCCTCAGCCAGGAGGCTTTAAGACGGGGGTCTTCCAACTTGGCCCTTTTATAACTTGGGGACTAACTCCCAGAATTCCTCAGCCAGGCACGCGTAAAAGGGCCAAGTTTGAAGACCCCTGCCCTACACTATTTCATATCTCCAAGGCCCTGCCCCACAAAACAGCCAGGCCCATGGTGACCCAGGCAGAGTGATGTGTGAGCGTGGCCCATGTGTGTATGCAATTCCGGGTCAGTCTCCTGCCCCCTCCTCTCCCGGGACGCAACTCCTTGGCGGCTGAGTGGGGCCCCGTTGCCCGGCTTACCTACTCTTTCCTCTCCACAGACAGGCTTCCCAGCATGAACTGGCCGAGCGACTGGTCGAGTGCCAGTATGAGCTGACCGACCGACTGGCCTTCTATCTTTGTGGGCGCAAGCCAGGTAAGGGAATGGCGCTGGGGGGGTGTCTAGGGGGTCTTGGCTGGGTGATGGCAGAGCAAGCAAGCTGGGGTGCTTGGCGTCCTCTGAGCTGGGGGGGCGGTTCGTTGCAGACATTTCATGACCCAACTAGGGAACATCATCAGGGCTAGAAGGGAGGAGGAGGAGGATATTTGTAGCTCAGGGTTGGAATGAGAGGTCCTTGGTGCTCTCTGAGCTGGGTGGTTTTCTTGCAGACGTTTCATGACCCAACTAGGGAACATCATCAGGGCTAAGAGGAGGAGCAGGATGAGAAGGAGGAGGAGGAGGAGGAGGAGGAGGGGGTTTGTGGGGAGGAGGAGGAGAAGGAGAACTGTGGGATGCTTGGTGTTCTCTGAGCTGGGCTGTTTTCTTGCAGACGTTTCATGACCCAACTGGGGAACATCATCAGTGCTAGAAAGAGAGGAGGAGGAGGAGGAGGAGGAGGAGGAGGAGGAGGAGGAGGAGGAGGAGGAGGAGGAGGAGGAGGAGGAGGAAGACAACTGTGGGGTCCCTGGTGCTCTTTGAGCTGGGTGGTTTTCTTGCAGACGTTTCATGACCCAACTAGGGAACATCATCAGGGCTAGGAGGAGGAGGAGGAGGAGAAGGAGGAAGAGGAGAGGAGGAGGAAGAGGAGGAGGAGGAGGAGTATGGGATCCTTGGTCCTCTCTGAGCTGGGTGGTTTTCTTGCAGACGTTTCATGACCCAACTGGGGAACATCATCAGTGCTAGAAGGGAGGAGGAGGAGAAGGAGAGGAGGAGGAGGAGGAGGAGGAGGAGAGGAGGAGGAGGAGGAGGAGTATGGGATCCTTGGTCCTCTCTGAGCTGGGTGCTTTCCTTGCAGACGTTTCATGGCCCAACTAGGGAACATCATCAGGGCTAGAAGGGAGGGGGGTTTGCGAAGAGGAGGAGGAGGAGGAGGAGGACTGTGGGGTCCCTGGTGCTTCTCTGAGCTTGATAGTCAATATATCAGCTATTGATTAGATTGGCTCAGCCATCATTTCCCCACCTTTTCCCGCAGATCACAAGAACGGGCATTACATCATTCCCCAGATGGCAGACAGGTAAGCGCTCCCCCTCCCCTTTATCCCCCCTCCCTTTCTGCCCTCTAAAGGAAGAAACGCTGCCCTCTGCTGGCCATTCCCAGCCAGGCATTCCCCCCCCCCCACCTCCCAAACTCAGGGATTCAGTCCGAAGGGATCTGCAAAAACTGGCTGCCGAGAATCCCTTTTAAACAAAGTAAAGAAATAAATTCCGGTTTTTCCACAATCTCACCCAGAAATAATCTCTCCTAAAGTGAGAAATGACCTTAATGAATTAATTTGCTTTACCTTTCCCCCCGCCGCTTTGCATTAAAGGTAGCCCTTCATTGAGATTCAATAGAATAGAATAGAGTTGGAAAGGGACCTTGGAGGTCATCTAGTCCAGCCCCCTGCTCAAGCAGGAGAACCTGTGCGATCTCAGACAGGCCTTTGTAACAATATTTCAGGGAAGTAAAAATCACAGCCAAGGCATTGCAAATGTATTCGGTTACCCTTGCGGGAGAGTTTGAAGCCCTTATAGGCAGGCGGTCCTCAACTTACAACGGAGGCCAGAATTTCGGGGGCTAAGCTGTTGTTAAACAGGTTCTGTCCCTTTTTAGTAACGTGGTCATTAAGGGAATTGGGCTTCCCCCACGGACTTTGCAAAAAGGGGATCCAGTCACACACACACACACACACACACACACACACACAGGGGACACTGCCACCGTCGTAAATACAAGTCAGTTGGCTAGGGTCCAAATTTTGATCACGTGACCATGGGGATGCTGCAAATGGTTGTCAGTGAGGCAAATGGTTAAAGGTCCCTTTTTTAAAGTGCTGTTGTAACTCTGAACGGTCACTAAACGAATTGTTGTAAGTCAAGGACTACCTGTATATACTTTCCCCCCCCCCAGAAATCAACTTTTTTTTCTATGTTTTCAGAGGGATAGGAGAGTTCCTGGAGAGCAAAATCCCTCTATGTAATCTAGTTAATCCGTTTCATGCAGTATTTCTCAACGTGGAACTTTTAAGAAGGGTGGACTTCAACTCCCAGAATTCCTGAGCAAGCCCTGGTGAGGGGAAAGGGAGAGGTTTCCAAGCTGAGCCAGGCTGGCTCAGGAATTCTGGGAGTTGAAGTCCACCAGTCATGAAGTCCACCAGTCATGAAGGGAGCCATAGTTCCCCCATGCTGGCTCAGGAATTCTGGGAGTTGAAGTCCACCAGTCATGAGGGGGCCATAGTTCCCCCATGCTGGCTCAGGAATTCTGGGAGTTGAAGTCCACCAGTCATGAAGTCCACCAGTCATGAAGGGAGCCATAGTTCCCCCATGCTGGCTCAGGAATTCTGGGAGTTGAAGTCCACCAGTCATGAGGGGGCCATAGTTCCCCCATGCTGGCTCAGGAATTCTGGGAGTTGAAGTCCACCAGTCATGAAGGGGGCCATAGTTCCCCCATGCTGGCTGAGGAATTCTGGGAGTTGAAGTCCACGAGTCATGAAGGGAGCCATAGTTCCCCCATGCTGGCTCAGGAATTCTGGGAGTTGAAGTCCACCAGTCATGAGGGGGCCATAGTTCCCCCATGCTGGCTCAGGAATTCTGGGAGTTGAAGTCCACCAGTCATGAAGGGGCCATAGTTCCCCCATGCTGGCTCAGGAATTCTGGGAGTTGAAGTCCACCAGTCATGAAGTCCACCAGTCATGAAGGGAGCCATAGTTCCCCCATGCTGGCTCAGGAATTCTGGGAGATGAAGTCCATGAGTCATGAAGGGGGCCATAGTTCCCCCATGCTGGCTCAGGAATTCTGGGAGTTGAAGTCCACCAGTCATGAGGGGGCCATAGTTCCCCCATGCTGGCTCAGGAATTCTGGGAGTTGAAGTCCACCAGCCATGAAGTCCACCAGTCATGAGGGGGCCATAGTTCCCCCATGCTGGCTCAGGAATTCTGGGAGTTGAAGTCCATGAGTCATGAAGGGGCCATAGTTTCCCTCATGCTGGCTCAGGAATTCTTGGAGTTGAAGTCCATGAGTCATGAAGGGGCCATAGTTTCCCTCATGCTGGCTCAGGAATTCTTGGAGTTGAAGTCCATGAGTCATGAAGGGGCCATAGTTTCCCTCATGCTGGCTCAGGAATTGTGGGAGTTGAAGCCCACCAGTCATGAAGGGGCCATAGTTCCTCCATGCTGGCTCAGGAATTCTGGGAATTGAAGTCCACCAGTCATGAAGGGGCCCCAGTTCCCCCATGCTGGCTCAGGAATTCTGGGAGTTGAAGTCCACCAGTCATGAAGGGGCCCCAGTTCCCCATGCTGGCTGAGGAATTCTGGGAGTTGAAGTCCAACAGTCATGAAGGGGCCATAGTTCCCCCATGCTGGCTGAGGAATTCTGGGAGTTGAAGGGGCCATACTTCCCCCATGCTGGCTCAGGAATTCTGGGAGTTGAAGTCCACCAGTCATGAAGGGAGCCATAGTTCCCCCATGCTGGCTCAGGAATTCTGGGAGTTGAAGTCCACCAGTCATGAGGGGGCCCCAGTTCCCCCATGCTGTCTGAGGAATTCTGGGAGTTGAAGTCCACCAGTCATGGAGGGAGCCATAGTTCCCCCATGCTGGCTGAGGAATTCTGGGAGTTGAAGTCCACCAGTCATGGAGGGAGCCATAGTTCCCCCATGCTGGCTGAGGAATTCTGGGAGTTGAAGTCCACCAGTCATGGAGGGAGCCATAGTTCCCCCATGCTGGCTGAGGAATTCTGGGAGTTGAAGTCCACCAGTCATGGAGGGAGACATAGTTCCCCCATGCTGGCTGAGGAATTCTGGGAGTTGAAGTCCACCAGTCATGAAGGGGGCCATAGTTCCCCCATGCTGGCTGAGGAATTCTGGGAGTTGAAGTCCACCAGTCATGAAGGGGCCCCAGTTCCCCCATGCTGGCTGAGGAATTCTGGGAGTTGAAGTCCAACAGTCATGAAGGGGCCATAGTTCCCCCATGCTGGCTGAGGAATTCTGGGAGTTGAAGGGGCCATAGTTCCCCCATGCTGGCTCAGGAATTCTGGGAGTTGAAGTCCACCAGTCATGAAGGGAGCCATAGTTCCCCCATGCTGGCTCAGGAATTCTGGGAGTTGAAGTCCACCAGTCATGAAGGGAGCCATAGTTCCCCCATGCTGGCTCAGGAATTCTGGGAGTTGAAGTCCACATTTCTTAAAGGTGCAACTGTTGAGAAATGTGGCTTTAGTGAATATTGAGGCGTTCCAGCTTTTCTACCGTAGCATTCAGTACCCCCAAAATCTTTGCAGTTTGGGGAGATGAAGTCTGCACGTGTCCTCAGAATATTTGGGGAAGACACCGCCTCAATTTTATTTTATTTTATTATTTATTTTATTTTATTATTTATTTTATTTTATTATTTATTTTATTTTATTATTTATTTTATTATTTATTTTGTTTTATATATTTTATTTTATTTATTTTATTTTATTATATTATTTATTTATTTTATTATTTATTTTATTTTATATATTTTATTTTATTATTTATTTTTATTTTATTATTTATTGTTTATTTTATTATTATTTTATTTCTATTTCATTTTACTATTTTATTTTATTATTTTATTATTTATTTTTTCCGCAAGGAGTCAAAAGTCAGCAAAGTCTGCTCTAAAGTTTCTGGCTGTTTTAGAGGAACCAGGATTTCTTTGGAATTTTAACAATTGCAGCCACAGCCATAGGGCTGCCTGCAGTAAGAATTGGACTTATGACCCAGATTCCACATCCTGACAGCTGCCCACCCCACGGTAGTGTGATCGTAGTTTGAGCACTTGGCAACTAACCATGATTTATGGCTTAAGGGCCAGAAATCGGCGTTTACTTCCCACGTTCGGTGAAAAACCCCCACCAATTGCAGACAATGGATTTTGCTTAAGGACGGCAGGGATTCCCTGCCACGGGAAAGGTCGTAAAATGAGGCACGGTCACATAGTGACCCCTTTCACAAATGAACCATGGTTTAGGTTTTGGTGATATTGTAGCTAGTCCTCAACGTGTGACCCCAGTGGAGCCCCAAATTTATGTTCTTAAGTGAGAAATTTGTTAAGTGACCATTTTATGACCTTCCTGGCCACCATTGTTCAGCAAATCACTGTGGATGTTAAGTTAATGACCCGGTCATTAAGTGAATCTGGCTTGCCCATTGATGTTGCTTGGCAGAAGGTCGCAAATGGGGATCACATGAGACCCCAGGGACGCTGCAACTGCCATAGGTACATGCCAGTTTCCAAGTGTCTGGATTTCGGTCACGTGACTCTGGGGACGCTGCAACTGTCATAAGTACCTGTCAGTTTCCAAGTGTCTGGATTTCGGTCACGTGACCTCAGGGACGCTGCAACTGTCATAAGTACCTGCCAGTTTCCAAGTGTCCGGATTTCAGTCACATGACCTCAGGGACGCTGCAACTGTCCTAAGTACCTGCCAGTTTCCAAGCGGCCAGATTTCGATCACGTGAGCAGTCGGTCGTAAGTGGAAGGATCGGTCATAAGTCACTTTTTCCAGCGCCATTGCAACCGTCACTGAATGAGTGGTTGTAATCCGGGGACTATCGGTATCCCCGATACGAGGCACGGCCAGGGTTGCAGATGGTTGCAGACAGTTTGAGTTGCACTACGAAAAAAGAAGCCTGTGTAGTATGACCGGCGGGCCAAGGGGGCATCAGGTCCTGGGTGCGAGAGTCGAGGAAGCCAGCCTGCGGTGTTTGGGGAGGGGCGGGACGGTGTGGCTGTTGCTGTTTCCCCCCACCACCCCCACCTCTTTCTAACCGCCTCCTCTTTCTTCCCTGCTGCTCTTTACGGAATCAGAGTGCGCCCCAAATGCATGTCGCAAAGGTACGGAGGAGGGCTCGGCTCTCCCCTGCATGCATTGCCCTCGCCTGTCCCCCCCCTGCCCTTCCGCCCCCCCTGTTTTGTGGGGGGCCTCGTGCATGTGGGGAAGGGTCTGGAGAAGGGGGCGGCAGGGACGTTTCGGGCCCACCGCGATCATCCGTGCCGTCTGCTTGCCGGATGTTATTCTGGTTTATACGAAGATTTTATTAAATGTATACCGCTGCCCACCGGGGACTCCCAGGGGTTGGGGGGGCGCCTGAGGTCCCCTTTATTTATTTATTTATTTATTTATTTGTACCCCACCTTTTATTATTATTTTTCTTACAAATAAGTCAAGGCAGAGAATATAACCAACACGCCCTTCTTCCTGCTTCTTATTTTTCCCCCCACACCCTGTGAGAGGGACTGGTGGGAAGTCAGCCAGCCGGCTTTCATGGTTAAGGCGGGACTAGAACTCACCGTCGCCTGGTGACTGGCCCAAAGTCACCTGGGGTTCATGCCTAAGGCGGGACTAGAACTCACTGTCACCTGGTGACTGGCCCAAAGTCACCCATCCAGCTTTCATGCCTAAGGCGGGACTAGAACTCACTGTCGCCTGGTGATTGGGGTAAAGTCACCCAGCCACCTTTTAATTGCTAAGGAGGGACTAGAACTCACTGTCGCCTGGTGACTGGCCCAAAGTCACCTGGGGTTCATGCCTAAGGCGGGACTAGAATTCACTGTCACCTGGTGATTGGCCCAAAGTCACCCACCCGGCTTTCATGCGTAAGGCGGGACTAGAACTCACCGTCGCCTGGTGACTGGCCCAAAGTCACCTGGGGTTCATCCCTAAGGCGGGACTAGAACTCACCGTCGCCTGGTGACTGGCCCAAAGTCACCCATCCGGCTTTCATGCCTAAGGCGGGACTAGAACTCACCGTCGCCTGGTGACTGGCCCAAAGTCATCCATCCGGCTTTCATGCCTAAGGCGGGACTAGAACTCACTGTCGCCTGGAGACTGGCCCAAAGTCACCCAGCCACCTTTTATTGCTAAAGAGGGACTAGAACTCACCGTTGCCTGGTGATGGGCCCAAAGTCACCCAGCCGGCTTTCTGACTAAGACGGGACTAGAACTCACCATCTCCTACTTTCTAGGCTGGCGCCCTAACCCCTAGATCAAGCTGGCTGAGTCCATTCCTTCTCTCTGGGGGGGGAGTCTTCCTTCTCTGTCCATCCCCCCCATCCCTGATTGCCCTTCTTTTCTTTGTTTCCCTCCCCCATGATAAATGTGGTTATCTTTGTTCCCTGGGGAATTCTAGCGCTTCGAATGGGGTTTCTGCGGGCTGGTGGGAGCCTGGTGGGGCATCCAGTGGGAAGGCGAAATGGGGTGGGGTCACTGATGCATCTTTCTCCTCCACATCCCCACCCCCCCCCCCAGCTTAGACCTTTCGGAGTTGGCCAAGGCAGCGAAGAAGAAGTTGCAGGCGGTAAGTGAGACGGTTTCGAACTCACGACCTGGCTCGGGCCGGGATCTCCTTGTGGTCACTTTTCCTTTCCTATTTTTTTTTTCTAAATGTGGGCCGGGTGAGGCTTCTAAGGCAGCGTTTCTCACCTTTGGCTGCTTGCTTGAAGAAGGATGGACTTCATTCCCAGAATTCCTCCGGTGGGGGGGGATTCTGGGAGTTGAAGTCTGCACGTCTTCCAGGCGCTAAGTTTGTAAAACACCCTTCTGGGTTTATCTTCTTTCTGTCCGTCCACACGTACCCAGCTGATCCCTGGAGAGTGAAGTTGGAAGGACCCCCCACGAGATCATCTAGTCCATCCCTCTGCCACATGCAGAAAAAAAGCAATTTAACCAGTTATTTCTCACCCTTGGGGCTTGAAACATCCCATTTTTAAAATACGAAAAAGACTTCTTTGCTTTAAAAGTCAAACTGGGCGTGTAATGGGGAGGGGGACAGGACCCCCACCCACCCAATCAGCATCACAGAATCCTGCCGTTTCTGTTCATTTGGGGAAAGGGGCATTCTTGGCAGCTTGTTCTGCCCATCTTGGGAAGAGGATCAGAACTCGGCACCAGGCACCCAACCTCCCCCCTCAGCCAAAGCCCCGTGACTCAAGTCCCCCCCCAAATTAAATGTTTCTCTTCCCACCCACCAATAGCTGAGCAACCACCTCTTTGAAGAGCTGGCGATGGACGTTTACGACGAAGTGGATCGCCGTGAAAACGACGCCGGTAAAAGCTTTTGGGGGGGGCGGAGCCTCTGCTCTTGCAACGATTAAGGACTAGAAACTTGCAGAGGCTTGTCAAAAGTCTTCACTTGGGGGCGGGCAGCACCATACGCAGGTTTCTTGGACAAAAGGAGGGGGTGTAGGCATGGGCTCCAGGTTCTGGGGCGTTGCAGCCCACTTTCTGGGTGGCTGACCTTGCGTTGTTCTCCTCGGCTTCCTCGCCTCCCCCAAAAGTCTGGCTCACCACGCAGAACCACAGCACCCTGGTGACGGAGCGCAGTGCGGTGCCCTTCCTGCCCGTGAACCCCGAATATTCAGCTACACGGAATCAGGTGATCGTCTCTCTCTCTCTCTCTCTCTCTCTCTCTCTCTCTCTCTCTCTCTCTCTCTCTCTCTCTCTCTCTCTCTCTCTCTCTCTCTCTCTCTCTCTCTCTCTCTCTCTCTCTCTCTCTCTCTCTCTGTCCTTGACTTACAACAGGTCGTTTAGTGACCGTTCAGAGTTACAACGGCACTGAAAAAATGACCGTTATGAATTTTTTTCACACAACTATTGCAGTATCCCCAAGGCCCTGTGATGAAAATTCAGACACTTGGCAATGGACACGTCTGTCTGTCATGCCCGTTAGTCTGTCTGTCCATCTATCTGTCCATCCATCTATCTGTCCATCCGTCTGTCTGTCTGTCTTTCTGTCTATCTATCTATCTATCTATCTATCTATCTATCTATCTATCTATCTATCTATCTATCTATCTATCTATCTATCTATCTATCTATCTATCTATCTATCTACGTATCTATCTATCTATCTATCTATCTATCTATCTCTGTACATCTATCTGTCTCATTTATTTATATCATCTGTCTGTCTGTCTATCTATCAATCAATCATTTATCTTCTATATCATCTATCTGTCTGTATATCTGTCTGTCCATCATCTGTCTGTATCTCTCTCTAGCTCTCTCTCTCTCTCTCTCCATCATCTATCTCTCTATCATATATTTATATCGTATATTATCTATCTATCTATTTCTATCCTATCTATTTATATCGTATATCTATTACCTATCTATCATCCTTATCTATCTTGATCTAGCTATCATCTAGCTATCATCTATCTATCTATCTATCTATCTATCTATCTATCTATCTATCTATCTATCTATCTATCTATCTATCTATCTATCTATCTAGGTCTTTGGTTATTCAGGTTTTCTCCCGCATAAAATTGGAAGTGTCTTGGCGACGTTTCGACGAAGTCCCATTCATCATCTTCAGGCTGGTGTTTTCGGCTTCGTGCTTCTAGGAGCCTATCTATCTATCTATCTATCTGTCTGTCTGTCTGTCTGTCTGTCTGTCTGTCTGTCTGTCTGTCTATCTATCTATCTATCTATCTATCTCCCTCTCTATCTATCTATCTATCTATCTCTCTCTCTCTCTCTCTCTCTCTCTCTCTCTCTCTCTCTCTCTCTCTCTCTCTCTCTCTCTCTCTCTCTCTCTCCTCTCTATCTATCTATCTATCTATCTATCTATCTATCTATCTATCTATGTAGGTCTTTGATTATTCAGGTTTTCTCCCGCGTAAAATTGGAAGTGTCTTGGCGACATTTTGACAAAATCCCATTCGTCATCTTCAGGCTGGTGTTTTTGGCTTCGTGCTTCTAGGAGCCTATCTGTCTGTCTGTCTATCTATCTATCTATCGTCAATCTATTATCTATCTGTCTGTATCATCTGTCTATCTATCATCTATCAATATCATATGCCTATTATCTATCTGTCTATCATCTCTCTGTCTGTCTGTCTATTTATCTATCTTCTACCTGTCCCCTTGACTTTTTTGACCACCCTTAACAGACAGCCCTGGAGGCAGACACGTTTCAGTCATGGCTGCCTTCAGATTGGGGAAAGAGTGGCAGAGCCTGGGGTAAAGGTGGTGGCGTCAAGAGAGGCATCCGCCTAAAATCCCTACGTAGCCACCTTTAGGCGCTGCTCCGGCCCACCCCTCTCTCCGCACCAAAGCTGGACATTTGGCACCTGCTCAATGTTGAGCATTCCGAGCGACGGCTTGGGTGGTCTCCCGGCTGCTGCCGTGGGGGGCTTCGGTCTCACCCTGCCCTTTCCTCCGTCGTTTCCCCCAGGGCCGGCAGAAGCTGGCCCGCTTCAACGCCCGGGAGTTTGCCACTCTGATCATCGACATCCTGAGCGAGGCCAAGCGGCGCCAGCAGGGCAAGGGCCTGACCAGCCCCACGGGTGAGTCTGGGGAGGGCAGAGGCTGTGGGGAGAGGGGCTCTGGAGGGGGGGAGGCTCTTTCCTCCCCCCAGGGGTAACCCCCTTTGTTGTCGCTGCAGAGGCCCTCGACGCCTCCGTCCACGCCCCCAGCGACTTTGACGACCAGCACGACTACGACAGCGTGGCCTCCGACGACGACGCGGAGCAGGAGCCCCTGCGGAGTGCGAACGCTGGGCGCAACAACCGTGCTCGGGTGAGACCCCTTGGGAGGGAGGGAGGAGATGATGGCTCTGTCAGGAAGAAAATTTCATATCAGTAAGAAAAGTCAACCGGTGGAACTCCTTGCTTCCAGAAGTCGTGGGTGCTCCATCACTGGAGGCTTTTAACAAGAGGTTGGATAGCCATTTGTTTGAAATGGGTTAGGGTCTCCTGCTTCGGGGCTGGACTAGAAGACCTCCAAGGTCCCTTCCAACCATAGGATTCTATGATGAAGGAAAGGAAGAAAGAAAGGGAGAGAGGGAGGAAGGAAAAGATAGAGAAAGGAAGAGAGAAAGAGAAAGATAGAATAGAATAGAATAGAATTAAAATAAGAATAAAATAGAATAGAATTAAAATAAGAATAGAATTAAAATAAGAATAGAATATAATTAAAATAAGAATAGAATAGAATTAAAATAAGAATAGAATAGAATTAAAATAAGAATAGAATAGAATAGAATAGAGCTGGAAGGGACCTCGGAGGTCTTCTAGTCCAGCCCCCTGCTCAAGCAGGAGAACCTATACCATCTCAAAACAAGTGATTGTCCAGCCTCTTCTTAGAAACCTCCAGTGATGGAGCGCCCACGATTTCTGGTGGCAAGCTGTTCCACTGGTTAATTGTCCTCATTGTTAGGAAGTTTCTCCTTAATTCCAGGTTGCTTCTCTCCTTGGTCAGTTTCCAAAGAGATAAAAGACAGAGACAGAGAAAGAAGAGGGAGGAAGAAAAGAGGAAGGGATGGAGAGAGGGAGGGAAAGAGGAAGGAAAGGAAAGGAAAGGAGAAAAGGAAAAGAAAGGGAAAGAAGGAAGGAAGGAAAAGAAAGGAAGAAAAGAAAGGAGGAAAGGAAAGGAGATGAGTGGACAAGGGGAAGGGAAGGGAAAGGAGAAGAATGGAAGAAAGGAAGAAAGGAAAAAGAAAAGAGTGGAAAAGGAAAGGACAATAACAACAACAACAACAACAACAATAATAAAGTTGGAAGGGACCTTGGAGGTCATCTAGTCCAACCCCCTGCTCAGGCAGGAAACCCCACACCATTTCAGACAAATGGCTGTCCAGTCTCTTCTTAAAAACTTCCAGTGTTTAATAATACTAATACTACTACTACTAATAATAATAAAGTTGGAAGGGATCTTGGAGGTCATCTAGTCTAACCCCCTGCTCAGGCAGGAGATGCTACCATTTCAGACAAATGGCTGTCTTCTTTAAAACTTCCAGTGTTGAAGGAAGGAAGAAAGGGAGGGAGGGAGAGGGAAGGAAGGAAGGAAGGAAGGAAAAAAGAATAACAGGATAACAGACTCAGAAGGAAGCTTGGAGGTCATCTAGTCCAACCCCCTGCTCAGGCAGGAGACCGTATACCCTTTCAGACAAATGGCTGTCTCGTCTCTTCTTAAAAACTTCCAGTGTTGGATCATTCACCGCTTCTGGAGGCAGGTTGTTCCACTGGTTAATTGTCCTCACTGTCAGGAAGAAAAGAGAAAAGGAAAGCAAAGGAGGAGAGGAGGAGGGGAAGGGAAAGGAAGGAAAGGAAAGGAAAGGAAAGGAAAGGAAAGGAAAGGAAAGGGAAGGAAAGGAAAGGGAAGGGAAGGGAAGGGAAGGGAAGGCAAAGGCAAAGGCAGAGGAGAGGAGAGGAGAGGAGAGGAGAGGAGAGGAGAGGAAGGGAAGGGAAGGGAAGGAAAAGGGGGAGGGAGGGAAGGAGAGAGGGAAGAGAAGCACCCCATCCTGCGGGGGGGGCAGCCTCCTTTCCTCCCCATTCCCACGGAAGGGGGAACGCTGCACCTGCCCTTCATCTCAGAGCAAACCTAGACTGACCCCCATTCTCCCCCGCAGAGCATGGACTCCTCCGACCTGTCGGACGGGGCCATCACCCTGCAGGAGTACCTGGAGGTGAAGAAGGCCCTGGCCGTATCCGAAGCCAAAGTCCAGCAACTCATGAAGGTGAACAACAGCCTGAGTGATGAGTTGCGGCGGCTGCAGAGAGAGGCAAGTCACCCCTTTTTGGGGGGGGACACAAGCCGGGGTCCCTGGACTCCCCCCCTTCTGTTCCTGGCGCCCACCTGGCACTGCCAGTCTCAGAAATGGATTTAGGGGTGTGTGTGGTTTCACCTGATTGTTGCTAAGCAACCATCTGAACTTACAACAGCTTTCCCTAGAGCAGCGGTTCTCAACCTTTTTTAGGTCACGACCCCCGATCTGTCAAGCACGGCGCATGCGCGGTGCTACCTCCTGCACCGGGCCAGTTCGCGGCAGCGGCAGGCAGGCCCAGGCACTCCTGGGCGGCCGCGGCAGCGACGGCACAGGGAGACCACCGGCTGGGCCACCAGCTGGCCCAGCCCGAGGGAGGTAAGGCACCCGCCAGGCCCCACGCCGCCAGCAACCCTCCCTGTGCCCGCCGCTACCCCCGCTAGCCTTACCTTTGCTGCCGCCCGTTCGGGGCGGCAGCAGGCAGACCCAGGTGCTCCTGGGCGGCTGCGGCGGCGACGGTTACGGGCGACCACCTTCTGGGCCACCAGCTGGCCCAGCCCAAGGGAGGTAAGGCACCCGCCGGGCTCCATGCAGGCCAGCAACCCTCCCTGCGCCCGCCGGCCTCCTACCTCCCACCCCTGGCCCTCTTTGACTTATACTTTTAGTAGTTGCTCAGCAGGGAGGGGTGGAAACTTCCGGAGAGCTCGCCTTCGCTGCAGACAACTTGCAGCCCCTTTTGGCGGGCTCAGCAGGGCGGAGACAGCCTGGACCATTCCTATTGGCTTTTGAAAGCCAATAGAATTAGACTCTATTCAAGAGAGTCTATTCTATTGGCTTTCAAAAGCCAATAGAATAAGAGGGAGTAGCACAGCTAAGGAAAAGGGGGGGGAAATGGCGGACTGCGTTGTTTGGCGACCCCCGTGAAATGGTCGTTCGACCCCAAATGGGGTCCCGACCCACAGGTTGAGAACCACTGCTCTAGAGCCACAGGCCGTCCTCGACTTACAATGGTTCGTTTAGCGGCCGTTCGAAGGGACAGTGGCACTGAACAAAGGGACCGTTGATGACCGTGTTTCACACTTAACGGCGATTGCAGCATCCCAGTGGTCACCACCGACCCATAGTTATGACGGTGGCCGTGTCCCGGGGGGGGGTCTCACGCAATCAATCCCCTTGTGCGACCTTCCGACAAGCAGAGTCAACGGGGGAAGCCGGATTCGCTTAACGACCGCGTGACTCGCATAACAACCGCAGCGATTCGCTCGATAATCGTGGCAGGAAAAGTTATAAAATGGAGCCAAACTCGCTCAAGACTCACTTAGCGACGGAAATGTTAGGCTCAGTCTTGGTCGTAAGTCAAGGGCTGCTTGTAAATAGAAAGCCACTTAGGCCCCCACAAGCGCAGCCTCCCTTGCTGTGGTGTGTTGTTAATGCCCAGAAGTTCACAATTTGGACCCACAACTGAGTATAGATGCCCCTTCCTCATCTAAGCAGGGGGGTCCGTGACTCTGCTCTGCCCCGAACGGGCCAGCTGCTCTGGCGGATTCTGGCGGATTCTTGTGAATTGTTGTGAATTCTTATGAATTCTAGTACATTCTTGTGGATTCTTATAATTCTAATGAATTTTTGCAAATTCTGGTGAATTCCTATGAATTCTTGTGAATTCTAGTGAATTCTTGCAGATTCTAATGAATTATTGCAACTTCTTATGAATTCTAGTGAATTCTTGCAAATGCTTCTGAATTCTAGTGAATTCTTGTGAATTCCTATGAATTCTTGTGAATTTTTATGTATTGTGAATTTTAGTGAATTCTTGTGCATTCTTATGAATTCTAGTAAATTCTTGTGGATTCTTATAATTCTAATGAATTTTTGCAAATTCTGGTGAATTCCTATGAATTCTTGTGAATTCTAGTGAATTCTTGCAGATTCTAATGAATTATTGCAACTTCTTATGAATTCTAGTGAATTCTTGCAAATGCTTCTGAATTCTAGTGAATTCTTGTGAATTCCTATGAATTCTTGTGAATTTTTATGTATTGTGAATTTTAGTGAATTCTTGTGCATTCTTATGAATTCTAGTAAATTCTTGTGGATTCTTATAATTCTAATGAATTTTTGCGAATTCTGGTGAATTCCTATGAATTCTTGTGAATTCTAGTGAATTCTTGCAAATGCTTATGAATTCTTGTGAATTCCTATGAATTCTTGTGAATTCTTGTGCATTCTTATCCATTCTTGTAAATTCTTATGAAATCTACTGAATTCTTGTGGATTCTTATGAATTCTTGTGGATTCTTGTGAATTCTAGTGAATTCTTGCAAATGCTTATGAATTCTTGTGAATTCCTATGAATTCTTGTGAATTCTTATCAATTCTTGTAAATTCTTATGAAATCTACTGAATTCTTGTGGATTCTTATGAATTCTTGTGGATTCTTGTGAATTCTAGTGAATTCTTGCACATTCTTATGAGAGTAAATTCTTGTGGATTCTAATTCTTGTAAATTCTAGTGAATTCTTACAGATTCTTATGAATTGCTGTGCATTCTAGTGAATTCTTGCAAATTCTTATGAATTCTAGTGAATTTTTGTAAATTCTAATGAATTCTAGTGAATTCCTGTGGATTCTTGCGAATTCTAGTGAATTCTTGCACATTCTTACAAATTCTTGTAAATTCTAGTAAATTCTTATGGATTCTTATGAGTTCTTGCGAATTCTTGTGATTCTTATGAATTCCCGTGCTTATGAATTGTGAATCCTTGCGGATGCTTTCAGATTCACAAGCTGCAGTCGGAGAACTTGCAGATCCGTCAGCAGGCGGGGCCCGTCCACCCGGCGGCCCCCACCCCCAGCGAGCGCCCCGAGCACAGTCACCTCGCCTCCGCCCCAGCGGGAGCCCTCCGCCGCGACCGTCACGCCTTCTCCATGTACGAACCGGGCGCCAGCACGCTCAAGCCCTTCAGCCAGCCGCCCATGGACGACCTGGTCAGCCGCCTGCAGCCCTTCCACCCGGGGGTGAGTGCCTGCGGGTGGGGGCCCGGGCAGAATTGGGGAGGGGGCTGAGCCAAGCCTGTGGGTCCACACGGCTTTTCTGCAGGGACCAAGAAGAGGTTGCAAAGTTTTTATTTGTTTTTACTATTTTTTTCTTTTATTTTTTTATATACGCTAGATGTTGGGTCGATTCGATTATCAGATAGAGACCTCCCATCTATATCTGAAATATTTTTTTATATAATATATTTTTCTTGTCAAATAATGTTGAGAAAGTTTAGGACTATTTACAGACCCATTATGTAAAATGAGGAGAATTTATCAGTTTTTTTTAAAAATTATTTTTATATATTTTTACGGACATTATATGTGTGTGTGTGTGTGTGTGTGTGTGTGTGTGTGTGTACTGTATATACTTCTTCCCTGGTCCAACACCTCAAAGCCACAGGACATGAAATTGATTTCAAAAAGACCAGAACTATCGCCAAAACTGAACACTTTAATAACAGAATAATCAGAGAAGCCATCGAGATAGAAAAACGCCCACACAGCATGAACAAACGAGATGATACCTACCGCCTACCAGCCATTTAGAAACCCGCCCTTATTGACAAACGAGTCCATAACAGAAAGAATGATACCAGACCTACACTCACGAAAACCACACAGGATGTCTCCACCACACATCCACGCAAAAACGAAAACCAAACCCACACGGATGATGAGGCATGACCACAAACCAGAAGCCAGACCACAGCTGCATCATTAACCACCTTAAACCCCTCCAATCCATACATGAAGCAAACTGACACCCACCATGAAGATGAGGCACGACCACAAACACGAAGCCAAACAGCTATGCAGCTCACCATCCCTAATCCCCCTGCAACTCAGACTAACCTGAGCACAACAAAGCCTCCACCCAAACAGAACACTCCCCCATCCAATCAGAGCACAGCCAACCCCCCATCCAATCAGAGCACAGCCAACCCCCTAACCAATCAGAACACACCTCCACCCAATCAGAACACAGCCGAGCTCCCAGCCAATCAGTTCAAACCCCCACTGGCAGTTAAAAGGAAGAAACAGCTACAGTCACACATTGCTCCTAGAAGCACGAAGCCGAAAGCACCAGCCTGAAGATGACGAATGAGACTTCGTCGAAACGTCGCCAAGACACTTCAAATTCTACGTGGGAGAAAACCCGAAGAACCAAAGACCTACATACTGTATATGTATATATATGTGTGTGTATATGTTGTGTATGTATATATGTATGTGTGTGTGTATATTTGTGTGTGTGTGTGTGTGTGTGGTGTGTGTGTATATATATGTATATGTGTGTGTGTATGTATATGTGTGTGGTGTGTGTGTATATATGTGTGTGTGTGTGTATGTATATATATGTGTGTGTGTGTGGTGTGTGTGTATATATGTATATATATATGTGTGTGTGTGTGTGTGTGTATGTTTAATGTTGGATTGTTGGGTCATTTTTTTTCTTTTTTCCCTTTTTTGTGCATTTTTTTTCTTTTTGTTGTTGTTACTGTTGGACACATGCTTTTTTCTGTCCTTTTTTTTCCACTTTGTATTTTATTCCTGTTGATAAAACATAATAAATATATATCTGAAAAAAGAAAGGAAAGTGCGTGAGACCTTTCTGCAGATCATGGGAAAGTGTGATGTAACACACACACACACACACACACACACACAAAAGCCTTGACCTATTTTGACCCTTGCAGGAGTCGGAGGAAGACGGCCTGTATTCCATGCATAGCCAGCCCAACATCTACCGAGTAAGTGTCTTTTGGGAGGCGAGAGGTCGGACCCGGCCCTGCACGTTGTTCTACCCCTGGCTGCCCCTTTTGGGGGTTTCCAAGACCCCCACCCCACCATGGGGTCTCCCGACTGTCCAGCCCATGGTGCACAGCCAGCGGACTGACCCTCTGCTCTTTTGGCCCTTCAGATCCGGAAGGGGGGCTCCATTTCAGCCATGCCGTTCCCCCCCTCGTCCTCTGCGCTGGTGGTGGGTCCACCTGAGGGGAGCGGGCGCCACCTGGTGAGTGGACAGTTGGCTGCTGTGGCTGGAGAGGGAGGGAGGGAGGGAGGGAGGGAGAAAGAAAGGACAGGGAGGAAGGAAGGAAGAGGGAGGGAGGGAGGAAGGAGGAGGGAGGGAGGGAGGGAGGAAGGAAGGAAGGAAGAGGGAGGGCCGGAGGGAGGGAGGCAGGAAGGAAGGAAGGAGGAAGGGAGGAGGGAGGGAGGGAGGAAGGAAGGAAGAGGGAGGGAGGGAGGGAGGGAGGCAGGAAGGAAGGAGGAAGGGAGGAGGGAGGGAGGGAGGAAGGAAGGAAGAGGGAGGGAGGAAGGAAGGAAGAGGGAGGGAGTGAGGAAGGAAGAAAGGTAGGGGGATGGAAGGAAGGAAAGAACGGGCAGGAGGGAGGGAAGGAGGAGGGAGGAAAAAAGGAAGGACAGGGAGGAAGAAGGAAGGAAGAAAGATGGGAGGGAAGGAAGGAAGAAAAGAAAGGAGTGAAGGAAGGAAGAGGCAGGAAGAAGGAAAGGAGGAAAAGAAAAGAAAGGAAGAGGGAGGAAGGAAGGAATGAAAGAAAGAAAGAAGGAGAGGAGGGAAGGAAGGAAGGAAGAGATGGGAGAGAGGAAAGAAGAAAGGAAGGAAGGAAGGAAGGGGCAGGAGAGAGGGAAGAAGGAAGGAAGGAAGGAAGGAAGGAAGGAAGATCAAGAGAAGAAAAATGTCCATTTGGCACAAAAATAATTTCGGGGGGATTCCTTGGTTCTTTGTTCTGCAAATATGTCACACGCAAGGTGGGGACCCCCAGGGGGAGTGCCCCCACCCTCACAGCGCAGAGCACTTTTCCCATAATGCCCCCCACTTCCCCCCCACCCCACCCCGATATTCCCAGCGGGTCAGCATTCGCCTCCCCACAGCCCAGCCCGCTCACATGGGTCCAGGCCGAGGACTCGGCCCAAGTCATCCCCATTGAAACCCAATTTGCAAGCCCCCAGCCCCCTTTTCCCCCCTCCCCACACAGCCACCCCCAACTCCATGTTCCCCATTTCTGCCCCCCTTTTTCTCTCCCCCCCCCCCAGAGTGGGAAACTCGACCGGCACGGCAGTGGCACCGACAGCGACTACGACAACACGCAAGGGGGCGACCTGCCCCTCAGGTGAGCCCACCCTCACCTGTCCAGTTCTGTTCTGTGCTGAGGGGGGGGGGCTCTGCAGACCCTCTGCCTGCGGGGGGGGGGAGCTCTGACCTCAGCTGTGATTGGAGAATAGATGGATGGATGGATGGATGGATCAAATTCTTAATTGCCCATTTCCCTGCTCAAGGATTTCCGGGCGATTTGACAATTGAACGACGCTGATAAAATATTAAAAAACCAAACGCAGCTAGTCCTCAAGCTGCATCCGCTCAGTGACCGAAGTTACAACGGTAACAAGCGACTTACGACCGCTTTTCACACTTAACGACCGTCCCAGCATCCCCCGCGGTCGCGTGATCGAAATGCAGACGCTTGGCAACTATTTATGACGGTCGCAGCGTCCTGGGGGTGGGGGGGGGGGTGGGGGGGTCACGCGGTCCCCTTTTGCGGCCTCCTGACGTCTCGCTGAAGAGCAGAAATTGTGGGCTGGGAAACGGTGGTCGTATAATCGTTTAAGAGAAGAAAAAAATTTCAAACAAGACGAGAATGCCAAAAGGAATGGAGTTTGGACGGGGAATTCGAACCCCTTTCCCGCTCCCACCCAGGCCAGGGAGGACTCTGCTTTTTTGGAGGGGGGGGATTCTGCTTTTTTTTTTTTTTTTTTTAACCTGCCCCTCCTTTTTCCTCACCCCCTCCCCTCCTCAACCAGCATGGACGGGAAACGCTTCCTGGATCTGGGGAAGGAGGAGGATTTGCACCTGGAGCCCGAGGTGCTGGAAGGCGACCTGGACGGGGGTCTGCCCAGCACGGAGGACGTCATCCTGAAGACCGAGCAGGTCACCAAGAACATCCAAGAGCTTCTGAGGGCCGCCCAGGAGTTCAAACACGACAGGTCAGGAAGGAGCTTCCGGGAGTCCTTTTGGGGGGGAGGGGGCGCCTGGGGGGGGATCTAGCAGGCTGGCTGGGGGAGTCTGGGAGTGGAAGCCCACCCCTCTTAAAGCAGGCTGGCTGGGGGTTTCTGGGAGTGGAAGCCCACCCCTCTTAAATCAGGCTGGCTGGGGGATTCTGGGAGTGGAAGCCCACCCCTCTTAAAGCAGGCTGGCTGGGGGATTCTGGGAGTGGAAGCCCACCCCTCTTAAAGCAGGCTGGCTGGGGGTTTCTGGGAGTGGAAGCCCACCCCTCTTAAATCAGGCTGGCTGGGGGATTCTGGGAGTGGAAGCCCACCCCTCTTAAATCAGGCTGGCTGGGGGATTCTGGGAGTGGAAGCCCACCCCTCTTAAACCATGGCTGGCTGGGGGATTCTGGGAGTGGAAGCCCACCCCTCTTAAAGCAGGCTGGCTGGGGGATTCTGGGAGTGGAAGCCCACCCCTCTTAAAGCAGGCTGGCCGGGGGATTCTGGGAGTGGAAGCCCTCCCCTCTTAAAGCAGGCTGGCTGGGGGATTCTGGGAGTGGAAGCCCACCCCTCTTAAATCAGGCTGGCTGGGGGATTCTGGGAGTGGAAGCCCACCCCTCTTAAAGCAGGCTGGCTGGGGGATTCTGAGAGTGGAAGCCCACCCCTCTTAAAGCAGGCTGGCCGGGGGATTCTGGGAGTGGAAGCCCTCCCCTCTTAAAGCAGGCTGGCCGGGGGATTCTGGGAGTGGAAGCCCACCCCTCTTAAAGCAGGCTGGCTGGGGGATTCTGGGAGTGGAAGCCCACCCCTCTTAAAGCAGGCTGGCTGGGGGATTCTGGGAGTGGAAGCCCACCCCTCTTAAAGCAGGCTGGCTGGGGGATTCTGGGAGTTAAAATCCACCCCTCTTAAAGCAGGCTGGCTGGGGGATTCTGGGAGTGGAAGTCCTCCCCTCTTAAATCAGGCTGGCTGGGGAATTCTGGGAGTGGAAGCCCACCCCTCTTAAAGCAGGCTGGCTGGGGGATTCTGGTAGTGGAAGCCCACCCCTCTTAAAGCAGGCTGGCTGGGGGATTCTGGGAGTGGAAGCCCTCCCCTCTTAAAGCAGGCTGGCCGGGGGATTCTGGGAGTGGAAGCCCACCCCTCTTAAAGCAGGCTGGCTGCGGGATTCTGGGAGTGGAAGCCCACCCCTCTTAAAGCAGGCTGGCTGGGGGATTCTGGGAGTGGAAGCCCACCCCTCTTAAAGCAGGCTGGCTGGGGGATTCTGGGAGTGGAAGCCCACCCCTCTTAAAGCAGGCTGGCTGGGGGATTCTGGGAGTGGAAGCCCACCCCTCTTAAAGCAGGCTGGCTGGGGGATTCTGGGAGTGAAAGCCCACCCCTCTTAAAGCAGGCTGGCTGGGGGATTCTGGGAGTGGAAGCCCGTATTTGATGCCGAACCCTCATTTCCCTCAACGATTGGGGTCCCCTCACCATGTAGGACCTTGGACCGCCTGTCCCACCCCCCGATTGTGGATCTTACTTTGTCCCTCTTCCTCCCCAGCAGCTTCGTCCCCTGTTCGGAGAAAATCCACACGGCGGTGACGGAAATGGCCTCACTGTTCCCCAAGGTAAGGGGGCAAGGGGGTCGTAGCCCACCCCCTTGCATTCCGACAGTGGGGTGTGTATGGGTGACATTCTGTTACGAGATTCCTTCTCCAGGGTCTCCCCTTCCTAGCTAGCTCCCCTCCTAGCTTTACAACCTGTGGACTTCAACTCCCAGAATTCCCCAGCCAGCAGGGCTGGCTGGGGAATTCTGGGAATTGAAGTCCACAGGTCTTAAAGCAGCCCTGATGGAAGGAGAAGGCAAGTGGACTTTGAAGACTTGTGGACTTCAACTCCCAGCATGCTGGCTGAGGGATTCTGGGAGTTGAAGGGCACCAATTTGTCAAGGGGCCAACTTGGGAGGCCCCTGCAGGAAAGGACGGGGGGGGGGACCAGATGGAGAATTTGGGGCAGCAGAAGAGAAAGGAAGACACCGTACAGAATCGTGGTGGGGGGGTGTTTCGACTTAGGAGAATTGGAACTGGCTCCAGCAGCCCCCACCCCTAGCCCACCCACCCCATGCCGCAACATTTGCACGGGGGACCATGGCCTAAAATAACCGACCCGATGAGTTTTGCAGAGCCAGTCGTCAAGCGTCAGGATCTGGATCCCGTGATCCTGGGGAGGCTGGCACGGTCGTAAAACGGAGCGAAACTCCCTCGCTTCGCAGCCTCCCACTTGCGTAGCAGTTTCAAGATCGGTTGGGGCCATAAGCCGAGGATCACCTGCAGGGAATCCTGCAGCAAGTGGGGGGGGGCGGGTGGACTAGATGATCTCTTAGGACAGAGAGGTCCCCAACCCTTTGGGCACCAACAGGGACCGGTTCCGTGGACAGAGTTTTTTTTTCCGCAGACGGGAGGGTGCGTGTTTTTTTGTGTGCTTGCCCGCATCTCGCGGGTGTCGCTTGGCGCGTTTGTGCGGCCCGGTTGCTGGCCTGCTGTGGACCAGTACCGATCTGTGGCCCGGGGGGGGGGGTTGGGGACCCCTGGAGTAGATGATGCCTTAGGACAGAGGTCCCCAACCTTTGTGTCTGTGAGGCCTGATTGCTGGCCTGCTGTGGACCAGTACTGGTCTGTGGCCCGGGGGGTTGGGTTGGGGACCCCTGGAGTAGATGATGCCTTAGGACAGAGGTCCCCAACCTTTGTGTTTGTGCAGCCCCAATTGCTGGCCTGCTGTGGACCAGTACCGGTCTGTGGCCCGGGGGGGGGGGGGGTTGGGGACCCCTGGAGTAGATGATGCCTTAGGACAGAGGTCCCCAACCTTTGTGTCTGTGAGGCCTGATTGCTGGCCTGCTGTGGACCAGTACTGGTCTGTGGCCCGGGGGGTTGGGTTGGGGACCCCTGGAGTAGATGATGCCTTAGGACAGAGGTCCCCAACCTTTGTGTTTGTGCAGCCCCAATTGCTGGCCTGCTGTGGACCAGTACCGGTCTGTGGCCCGGGGGGTTGGGTTGGGGACCCCTGGAGTAGATGATGCCTTAGGACAGAGGTCCCCAACCTTTGTGTCTGTGAGGCCTGATTGCTGGCCTGCTGTGGACCAGTACTGGTCTGTGGCCCGGGGAGGTTGGGGACCCCTGGAGTAGATGATGCCTTAGGACAGAGGTCCCCAACCTTTGTATTTCGCGGCCCCAATTGCTGGCCTGCTGTGGACCGGGACCGGTTGGGGACCCCCGTCTCAGGAGCTTCCGAAGGCCAATCCTGCGACGTTTGGAAAAGCAGCAATTCCGCAATTCTACCCCTCGGCCTTGTTTCACTCCCCCCCCCCACAGAAACCGGCCCTGGAGACGGTGCGCAGCTCCCTGCGCCTCCTCAACGCCAGCGCCTACCGGCTGCAGAGCGAATGCCGCAAGACGGTACCACTCGAACCCGGGGCGCCGGTGGACTACCAGCTCCTGACCCAGCAGGTCATCCAGTGCGCTTACGACATCGCCAAGGCCGCCAAGCAACTGGTCACCATCACCACCCGGGAGAAGAAGCAGTGAGGGGGGGAGGGAGGGTCCCCTTCCTCGCTCTCTTTCCTCCCCCTCCCCCCACTCCAGCCAGTGAATGGTCCTTTGGCGCACTGATATGAGCAGGAGGGGGTCCTGGGGGGGGGAAGGACAGGCAGGGGGAGCCTGGGCAGTGTAAATACCCCCTCCTCTGTCTCTTCTCCTCCCCCCCCCAGGAGGGACCTTCCGAGCAGCCCTCCCCCCATATATAGTGCGTGGATCTGTCCATCCGTGTCCCCCCCTCCCCATGTGCTCACCTGTCTGTATAGAGAGAGACCAAGTGTATTTATCTGGCAACCCCCCCCTCTCCTTCCCCAATAGTGTTAACACTGGAATAGCGACACCGAGGAGCCGCTGAGATCGGAGCAGCCCCCACCCCCCCAAAAAGCTGGGGGGGTCTTCTTTTCCCGTCCCTCCCCCTCCCTCCCCTCCCCCCCCAGGGAAGCAAGCAGGGACTAATCTCTCCTCTTTGCAATCCAGATTTTTTTTTTATTATTCTATTTTGGGGAGGGGGCTTTTATTTTTCTGGCTTTCTCCTGCATTCAAGACGCTGTGGGTTTTGCTGACCGGAGGGAGGGTGTGTGTGTGTTTCGTCTGTGTGTGAGTGAGTGTGCGTGTGTGTGTGTCTCCAGTCGCCCCCCCCCCACACACACACTTGCCTCCCCTGCGGAGAAACCTGTGAAGCTGAAGCCAGTCGTGGGGGTGATGGTGGAGGAGGAGGGGGGGTCTGCAGGGGTACCTGGGTGTTGCGCTGGAATCTCTGGTTTCGAATCTTGTACATTTGTAACAAATAAAGAGAGGATGCCGACGGCGGCGGCACCAGAGAGCGTGGCTTGTGGCGGGGTCTGAGTCCCCTTGGAGGGGGGGCCTGGGGAGGGGGCGGACCCAGGGTGTGGTCGGTTGCAGGGACCCAGGGGATGGGGGTTAAGTGGGGTTAAGTTAAGATTTAATCAGAGGTTGTGTGGTGCCAGCACAGCTAATAGTCTGGGTCAGCGGTTCTCAACCTTTTGCAGGACGCGACCCCGACCTGCACCGCGCATGCGCGGCACGACGGCCCGCATCGCGCATGCACGGTGGCCTGCATCACGCATGCGCGGTGCTGCCCCCTGCACCGGCCGAGGGGAAAAGGGGAAAAAAATGGCGGACTGCGGTGTTTGGCGACCCCCGTGAAATAGTCGTTCGACCCCAAATGGGGTCGCGACCCATAGGTTGAGAACCGCTGGTTTGAGTGCTCTCTTGAGTTCTTGCAGACGTTTTATTACCACACTGGGTAACAACATCTGTGCTAAAAGAATGACACTGCTGATGTCATTGCTGATGTCACTGCTGATGATGTTACTTACTTGGGTCACGAAACATCTGCAAGGAAATCACCCAGGACCCCACAATCATTTTCCTCCTCCTCCTCCTCCTCCTCCTCCTCCTCCTCCTCCTCCTCCTCCTCCTCCTCCTCCTCCTCCTCCTCCTCCTCCTCTTCGCCACAGTCCCTCCTCCCTCCCAGCACTGATGTTGTTCCCTAGTTGGGTCATGGAACATCTGCAAGGAAAACCACCCAGTTCAGAGAGCACCAGGGACCCCAATAGTTGTCCTCCTCTTCCTCCTCCTCCTCCTCGCGAACCCCCCTTCCTTCTGGCATTGATGATGTTACCTAGTTGGGTAATGAAATGTCTGCAAGAAAACCACCAGGCTCAGAGGGCACCAGGGACCCCACAGTCGTCTTCCTCCTCCTCCTCCTCCTCCTCCTCCTCCTCCTCCCTTCTAGCACTGATGATGTTCCCTAGTTGGGTCATGAAACGTCTGCAAGAAAACAGCTCAACTCAGAGGGCACCAAGGACCCCACAGCCCCCCTTGTCTTTCTTCTTCTCCTTCTCCTTCTCCACCTTCTCCTCCTCCTCCTCCTCTCCCCCCTCTCTCCCCCCATTCAGCAAACCCATCTTCCTTCTAGCACTGATGATGTTCCCTAGTTTGTGTCATGAAACGTCTGCAAGGAAAGCACCAGGCTCAGAGAGCACCAGGGACCCCACAGTTGTCCTCCTCCTCCTCCTCCTCCTTCCTTCCTTCCTTCCTTCTAACACTGAAGATGTTCTCTAGTTGGGAAACCCCCCAGCTCAGAGAGCACCCAGGACCCCTCAACAAATATTCTCCTTTTATTGGGACCCTCGGAGCAACGTGGAGGTGCCCACAGTGACCGGCCTGCAGTTGAACAGTGGAGGAATTGGGGGGAGGGGGAAGCCCCCTCCTCCCGTGCCAAGCCTTGGGCAGCTGGACGGCTAGATCAGCCACATCTAAGAGGGGCTTCTGAATTCGCACCCTACACTTGTCTATTGTGGCGAGCCAACCTGTGTCTTGACCAGCGCAGTTCAGAAAGGTCGAGATGTGAATTCTGCAAGGGACATTTTGACATTTTTGATACCCCCCCCCAAACACTCCTGGACAAAGTCTAGGGGCCGAAGAGACCGACCCGGCCGGTCAACCAAGGTGTCATTAACCCACCGCCCTGGACATCTGACTGTCATCTTCTACCATTGTGGTTTTCAGCCTTGGGTTGGGTGGGGGGCTTGTAGGTGTGTGGACTTCAACTCCCAGAATTCCCATTTCCCAGCCAGGGGGAATTCTGGGTAGTTGAAGTCCATCTGTGTGTGAAAGACGGCAAGGAGGAGAAACCTACTGAATTCAACCATCCACAAGAGACATAAAGTAATCCTTGGCTTATGACAACTGGGGCTCGAGTTTCCATTGCTAAGCAAAGCAGTGGAGTTGGACCCTTGGTCTGAAATGGGACAGGGTTTCCTGCCTGAGCAGGGGGTTGGACTAGATGACCTCCAAGGTCCCTTCCAACTTTATTATTGCTATTAACAACCTGCCTCCAGAAGCGGTGAATCCTCCAACACTGAAGGTTTTTAAGAAGAGACCGGACAGCCATTTGTCTGAAATGGTATAGGGTTTCCTGCCTGAGCAGGGGGTTGGACTAGATGACCTCCAAGGTCCCTTCCAACTTTATTATTACTATTAACAACCTGCCTCCAGAAGCGGTGAATCCTCCAACACTGAAGGTTTTTAAGAAGAGACCGGACAGCCATTTGTCTGAAATGGTATAGGGTCTCCTGCCTGAGCAGGGGGCTGGACTAGATGACCTCCAAGGTCCCTTCCAACTTTATTATTATTATTAAAATATAATAATAATATTTATTATTATTTGCCCAGTTTCAAAGCCATTGTTTGCCATCCCTGGAGATTTTCAAGCAAAGACCAGACAGCCGTTTGCCCGGCCTGGCCTACCATGGTCTCCTGCTCGAGCGGGAGGGGGGGGTTGGACTAGGAGACCACCTAGGTGCCCTCCCACCCTGGGAGTTGAAGTCCACGAGTCATAAAGGGGCCATAGTTCCCCCATTGCTGGCAGAGGGAATTCTGGGAATTGAAGTCCACCAGTCATGAAGGGGGGCATAGTTCCCCCCATGCTGGTTCAGGCATTCTGGGAGTTGAAGTCCACCAGTCATGAAGGGGCCAAAGTTTCCCTCATGATGGCTCAGGAATTCTGGGAGTTGAAGTCCACCAGTCATAAAAGAGCCAAGGTTGCCTACCCCTGGTCTAGGGTCTCCTGCTTGAGCAGGGGGCTGGACTAGAAGACCTCCGAGGTCCCTTCCAGCTCTATTTTGATTGATTGACTGATTGATTGGTCTAGAGTCTCCTGTTTGAGCAGAGGACTAGACTAGAAGACTTCTGAGGTACCGCCCAACCTTGTTATTCTATGATCTAAATCACAGCAGTTGTTAAGCGAATCATATTGTCATTAAGCGAATCGGCATCCCCCATTGATTTTGCCTGTCGGAAGCCAGCCAGGAAGCGTGCAAATGGCGGTCACGCGAGTCCAGGATGCTGAAACCGTCATAAACATAGGCAGGTTGCCAAGCACCCACATTTAGATCACACGACTGTAGGAATGCTGCAACGGTCGTAAGGATGAGGAATCAAAATTTTAGTGCCGTTGTAACTTTGAACAGGGATTTAAAGAATGGGCGTAAGGGAAGGACTTTCCTTACCATGTTTTCTGATGCCGCCTTTCACCTCACAACAGTTTGTCCCGGATTATAAGAGGTTTTCTGCCTTGGGGAGGGGGTTGGTCTAGATGACCTCTTGAGGTCCCTTCCGGCCCTAGGATTCTATGCAGCAGATTAAAACGTGGTTTGCCAGCTGGGGACGGGGCAATGTGAACGCCGAGCTTGGGTAAACCCTGTGCCAGCTGAAGCGAAGAACGGGGACGGTGCTGCGGGCAGCTGTACATAGGAAAATATATTTTATTGAGTAAGAAAAAAGAAGGCAGAGGGTGAGCCCAGAGGGCAGGCCGGGCCAGGCCAGGCTGTCAGTCACGCAGAGGAGCTGTCCTCGCTGGAGGAGCCGGGCAGGAGCATCCGTGGCTGCCTTGAGCGCTTGGCCCTGCGGTGACGCGAGAAGAGGCGGCGTTTCATGACGGCTGCAGGGAGGGAGGAGATGTGAGGAAGGAAGGAGATGGGAGGGAGGACGAATATGGGAGGGAGGGAAGGAGGAGATGGGAAGGAGGGAGGAAGGAAGGAGATGGGAGGGAGGGAGGAGATGGGAAGGAGGGGGAGGAAGGGAGGAGATGGGAGGGAGGGAGGAGATGGGAAGGAGGGGGAGGAAGGGAGGGAGGGAGGGAAAAAGGAGATGGGAGGGAGGGAAGGAGGAATGGAAGGAAAGGAAGGAAGGAGATGGGAAGGGGGGAGGGAGGGAGGAGACGGGAGGGAGGACGAATATGGGAGGGAGGGAAGGAGGAGATGGGAAGGAGGGAGGAAGGAAGGAGATGGGAGGGAGGGAAGAAGAATATGGGAAGGAGGGAGGGAGGGAGGAGACGGGAGGGAGGAGATGGGAGGGAGGACGAATATGGGAGGGAGGGAAGGAGGAGATGGGAAGGAGGGAGGAAGGAAGGAGATGGGAGGGAGGGAAGAAGAATATGGGAAGGAGGGAGGGAGGGAGGAGATGGGAGGGAGGAGATGGGAGGGAGGACGAATATGGGAGGGAGGGAAGGAGGAGATGGGAAGGAGGGAGGAAGGAAGGAGATGGGAGGGAGGGAAGAAGAATATGGGAAGGAGGGAGGGAGGGAGGAGACGGGAGGGAGGAGATGGGAGGGAGGACGAATATGGGAGGGAGGGAAGGAGGAGATGGGAAGGAGAGAGGAAGGAAGGAGATGGGAGGGAGGGAAGAAGAATATGGGAGGGAAGGAGGAGATGGGGAGAGGAAGGAAGGAGATGGGAAGGAGGGAGGAGATGGGAAGGAGGGGGAGGGAGGGAAGAAGGAGATGGGAGGAGAGGAAGGAAGGAGATGGAAGGGAGGGAAAGAAGAAGAATATGGGAGGAAGGAGATGGGAGGGAGGGAGGGAAAAAGGAGATGGGAGGGAGGGAGGGAAAAAGGAGATGGGAGGGAAGGAAGGAAGGAAGGAAGGAAGGGAAAATGGAGAGGAATGGGGAGGAGGGACGGAGGAAGGAAGGCAGAGAAAGGGGAGAGAGGGAGGGATGCAGGAAGGAAGGGAACAAGTGAGAAAGGGAGAGAAATAGGGAGATGGCATCAGAAGGTGCCACCAACTGCCACCGGCCAGCCGGCCGACTCTGCCCTTTCCCCGATTCTGGAAAGTCAACAGTGCTGCCAGCATCCATTGGAAGAGTCCACCCCACCCCTTAGTTGGTGGGGTCTGCAGTGGGGCTGAGCTTGCTAATTGGCTGCCCTATGAAGAAATCACTTGGGGGGGGGCTGCAGGGGACAGTGGAGTGCTTTTTCAGTTGGCAGGGGCATTCTGGGAGATCCTCTCAAAGCAGCCATAGGTCGAGACGGGCTGGTCCGGTTGGCATCTGGCGTGGTGTTCAGACGGCGCCCCCTTTTTACCAATTCCGCTCCTGTCCTCAACATGAGCCGTCCTCCTCCACTTACGACCTCAACCGGGACGTTCGGTTGCTAACCGAAGCGGCTCCTGAGTGGCGTCCGATCTTGGGACCTTGCCAGCCACGGTCGCCATTAAGCGAATCGCCGCACCGGTTCAGGTGAATCAGATGGTCATTTAGCCTCAACTCCATTGCGGTCGTTAAGGCGAGGACTCTTCCACAAACGCTCCCAAATCGGGCGCAGCTGCCTCTCCCTCCCCCCGGGGTCACACGGCCTTCCCGGCCCGGACTTACCGGCCACCGTCTCGTGCCCCTCCTCGCCGCCGGTCATCCAGTAGAGACTCGGCCCGCGTCGGCACTTCCGGTGCAGACGGGTGTAGAGCACGGCCAGCGTCAGCAGCACCAGCAAGAAAGTCAGAGCGCTGGCAGCCCAGGCTGCTTCCTCCGTCCGGGGAGTGGGCACACGGAGACCCCCCTGCCCAGCCTCCAAGGCACGGGCTGCCACCGTAGCCCGCTGGCTGTCCGGGCACCGGCATCCGGCTTCGTGCACTGTCCTGGCCTCCATGGCTACGCTGGGCAGCAGTGGTTGTCCAACTGGTTTGGTGGCTGAGCGATGCCCGGGCACCTCGCTGGCATCGCCCGGCTGATTCGGGAGGGTCCTTCGGGCCGGCTTCAAAGAGTCTTTCTCCTCCTGAACGGGGGGCCGAGCTCGGCTCAAGAGTCTTTCCTCCTCCAGGGCACGGCCAGCTTTTTCTGCCAGTCTCTTGGTGCCCGTCGGGGCAAACCGAGGGAGGAAAACAGCGCGTCGAAGCCGTCCGTATGTCCGGAACTGCTGGACCGCTGGCAGCCTCTCCCAGAGGGCGAGTAGCTTCTGGAGGTAAAGGTTTGGGGCGGGGGGGGGGAGAAAGGAAAAGCAGATTGAGCCACATCAGGGGTCTTTAAAGTTGGCCACTTTAAGACTTGTGGACTTCAACTCCCAGAATTCCTCAGCCAGTCATTAACTGAGTTTCGCCCCCTTTTACGACCTTTCTCGTTGTTAAGGGAATCACTGCATGGTTAAGCTAGTCGCATGGGCGTTAAGGGAATCCGGCTTCCCCCAACCCCCCAACCCCCCATTGTCTTTGCTGGTCAGAAGGTCGCAAAAGGGGATCACCGGGACACTGAGACCATCATAAAATAGGGTCCAGTGGCCAGATTTTAATCATGCGACTATGGGGATGTGGCTCTGGTCGTAAAGCATGAAAAACAGTCACCAGGCGCTTTTTTCAGTGCTGGTGTAACTTTGAACGGTCACTAATTAATTCTATTCTATTCTATTATTCTATTCTATTATTTTCTATTCTATTCTATTTTCTGTTCTGTTCTCTTCTATTCTATTATTCTTTTCTATTTTATTCTATTATTCTATTCTATTCTGTTATTATTTTCTATTCTATTCTATTCTATTCTATTCTATTCTATTCTATTCTATTATTCTATTCTATTATTATTTTCTATTCTATTATTATTTTCTATTCTGTTCTATTCTATTATTCTATTCTATTTTATTATTTTCTATTCTATTTTCTGTTCTCTTCTGTTCTCTTCTCTTCTATTCTCTTCTCTTCTCTTCTATTCTGTCCTGTTTTTCAAATTCTATTCTATTCTATTCTATTCTATTTCAAACATATCTCATTTCCTTCCCTGTGACCCCCCAAACTGTTCCCCCCCCTTTTACCTGCTGTGCTGGGCACGCACCTCTGCCTATCGCCTTCTGCAGCCACTGATGATGGAGGTGCGTCTCCCACTCAGGGGCAGTGAAGGCCACTTCGACTTTGGGGGTGTGCAGGATGGTGCCCCGGGGGATCCGGGCAAGGGGCTGGAAGAGAGAGGCGGAAAGAGGGGGGTCACCCATTCCTGTACCCCAAGGTCTCAACGAGAGGAGTCCCGATGCACACTTTGGGGAGGGGGACAATGGGCCAAAGCGGGCAGAACTGGGCAAGGAAGACCTCGTTAAAAGCAGGGAGGAACAGAAGGACGATGGGGAGGGGAGAGAGAGTGTTGGCCTCCTGGCAAAGACACCACCCCACATTTGTCTGAAATGGTATAGGGCAGGGAAAGACAACCTCGGCTCTTTTATGACTCGTGGACTTCAACTCCCAGAATTCCTGAGCCAGCCATGCTTGATGTGAAAGGGAGAGGTTTCCAAGCTGAGCCATGCTGGCTCAGGAATTCTGGGAGTTGAAGTCCACGAGTCATGAAGGGGCCCATAGTTCCCCCATGCTGGCTCAGGAATTCTGGGAGTTGAAGTCCACCAGTCATGAAGGGGCCATAGTTCCCCCATGCTGGCTCAGGAATTCTGGAAGTTGAAGTCCACCAGTCATGAAAGGGGCCATAGTTCCCCCATGCTGGCTGAGGAATTCTGGGAGTTGAAGTCCACCAGTCATGAAAGGGGCCATAGTTCCCCCATGCTGGCTGAGGAATTCTGGGAGTTGAAGTCCACCAGTCATGAAGAGGGCCATGGTTCCCCCATGCTGGCTCAGGAATTCTGGGAGTTGAAGTCCACCAGTCATGAAGGGGTCCATAGTTCCCCCATGCTGGCTCAGGAATTCTGGGAATTGACGTCCACCAGTCATGAAGGTTCTCAAACTGAAATAAAAGTGCAATCTGCTCTGAGAAGAAAGGATGTGTGTGTGTGTGTGTGTGTGTCTGTGTGTGTAATAGGATTATTTGCATAGGAGTTGGGAGATTTTAAAGCCCTTTTCCCAGCCCTGATGCCAGTCTGTGGCTTTTGGGCAGCTCCTGATGTTGGCTTTTGGGGGGGATGGTCTTTCTCTAAGCGGGGGGGCGGGGGGTGGGGTGGGCTTTGTCCCCGGGGAGAAACGTGCCAAGGCTCAGCCCCCTTGCAACCGCTCTGGCTGGGCACCTGGCATCTCTGCGGGAAACAGGTGGCACTGCCAACCTGGGATCCGCTTGGCCAGTTGGGAGAGACTGCGACTGCCACCTGGGCAGCCGCTGATTGGCCCAGGGAGCCTAAGGAGGGTCTTTTGGCTTTGCAGGCAGCCAATGGGGAGGAAGGGGGAACGCCCCCAGACATTTCAGACATACAAGCAGAAACAAAGTCCAGCAGGCCAGCAAAAGAGGACTCGGTCGCTGGGTCTTAAAATCCACCTGGTTTATCCAGGGAAGCCCAAGGGGGTGCAAGAACTGGGCAGGTGGCTTGGAGAATTTTTTTTGGGGGGGGGGTGTTTTTCTTCTCTCCCAAAGTCCTGCTTGGGGTGCCCAGAGGAAGAGGCAGCAGTGGGGCTGGCTAGTGGTCTGAAAGCCGCTGCCCCCCCCTCTGAATTAACGTCTAAGATTCCTTTGGGAGATTGTATACTGTTTTTATGCTTTTAACATTTTGTTTGTACACTGCCCATAATTCCTCTGTGGGGGAGAGGGAGGGGTGTGTGTGTGTGTGAGAGAGAGAGAGGGGGGTGGGCAGGCAGGCAGACAGATAAAGAAATAAAAGAAAGAAAGAAAGTTTAGTTTAGTTTAGTTTAGTTTAATTTATTCACACTTATATGCCGCCCTTCTCCGAAGACCCAGGGTGGCTCACAACAAGAATACAATAACAATTTTAAAATTAACCACATTCATACCACATACAAACACAATCAATTCGCAGAAAGAAAGAAAGAAAGAAAGAAAGAAAGAAAGAAAGAAAGAAAGGAGGGAGGGAGGGAGGGAGGGAGGGAGGGAAAAGAGAAAGGGAGGGAGAGAGAAGGGAGATAAAAAAGAGAAAGGAAGGATAAAGAAAAATGAAAGAGAAAGAACGGGAGAAAGGACAGAGAAAAGTGAAAGGGAAGGAGAGAGAAAAAGAAGAAAGGAGAGAGAGAGATTAAGGGAGATAAAGAAAACAGGAAGAAAGGCAGGAGAAAGAAAAAAAGGAAGGACAGAAAGGACAGCAGAGAAAAAGAAAGAAAAAAGAAAAATAGGAGACAGAAAGGAGGAAAGCGAGAAAGAGGGAGAGAAAAAGGGAGATTAAAAAAAAAGGAATGCAGGAAGGAGAAAGAGAAAAAGGAAGCAAAAGGAAGGAAGGAAGGAAGGGACCCCCACCCAAAGCAGACAAGCGATGGGGCCAGGACTGCTGGATGGGGGCGGGGGGAGGAATGGGGGCAGGATAGGAGGGGCTCAGCCTGGGTCAGCCTACTCCTTTGCCCCTCCCCCTTGTCCGAACCCTCCAAGGGCGGGGCTGAAGACACCCCTCGGGCATCTTGAGTCGTACCGGGCAGAAGCTCCGAGACCAAGCCGGGCCCTCCCCACCCAACGCCCCCCCCGCCTAAGCGGCCCCTCCCTCTTCTCAGGCCCACTTCTGTGGACAAGTTTCTAGTCCCCTAGGGGCTACCCATTCCATTTGCCGATTTGTAAAACGGAAGGACCACGTGGGTAGAGCAACTGAGGATTCTCCCGGTCTAGAAACCATGGGTCACTTGAGGGCATCCATACCAGCCCAGACCCTTTTCGGGGGGGGGAAGAGAGAGGGCTCCACCTTCCTTGCAAAGGGGCCTGCAGTGTGGGAGGCGCCTTTCCTTTCCCTCCCTCGGTCGCCCTTACGCTGCCTTCGCGCCCGAATAGAATATAGAATAGAATAGAATAGAATAGAATAGAATAGAATAGAATATAGAATAGAATAGAAATAGAAATAGGAACAGAATGGAATAGAATAGAATAGAATAGAATAGAGAATAGAATAGGATATAGAATAGAATAGAATAGAATATAGAATAGAATATAGAATAGAATAGAATATAGAATAGAATATAGAATAGAATAGAATATAGAATAGAATAGAATAGAATATAGAATAAAATATAGAATAATATAGAATATAGAATAGAATAGAATAGAATATAGAATAGAATAGAATATAGAATAGAATATAGAATAGAATAGAAATAGGAACAGAATGGAATAGAATAGAATAGAATAGAATAGAGAATAGAATAGGATATAGAATAGAATATAGAATATAGAATAGAATATAGAATAGAATATAGAATAGAATAGAATAGAACATAGAATATAGAATAGAATAGAATATAGAATATAGAATAGAATAGAATATAGAATAGAATAGAATATAGAATAGAATATAGAATAGAATAGAATATAGAATATAGAATAGAATAGAATATAGAATAGAATAGAATATAGAATAGAATATAGAATAGAATAGAATATAGAATAGAATATAGAATAGAATAGAATATAGAATAGAATAGAATAGAATCTGGAAGGGACCCTGGAGGTCTTCTAGTCCAGCCCCCTGCTCGAGCCGTGAGATCCTCTCCCGTTTCAGACAAGGGAAGTGTCCAGTCATTCCTGAAAAACCTTTGCTCGGCAGGACTTGCAGGAGTCTCCCATCCGGGCGGCCCTACAGGCGGAGCGGGCCCGCGCGACACGTGGCGGCAAAGGTCGTGGGAAAAGCAGAGACCTCCCTTGCTCGCTCCCCGGGAAAGACCCCCCCGACCCGGAGCCTCGCAGGGACTCCTCCGCACAGCCGCGAGCCCCTCCCGGGCCCGACGCGAAGCCCGGGGGGGGCCCGCCCCTTTCCGTGGAGGGGGGCAGAGCGAAGCCTCCCCCCTCCGCCTCCGACGCCCCCTCCTCACCTGCCCGCCGCCGCTGCCCGCCAGGCTCAGCACGAAGAGCAGCAGCGACGCCCCCGGAGGCGGCCGCGGCTCCCCCATCGGCCCTGGCCGCCCCCTCCTCCTTCTCCTTCTCCTCCGGGGCCAGCCGAGGCGGCCCCACTGCCCGGCCCTGCCCAGCCCAGCCTAGCCGGGGCGGAGTCGGGGCGGGTTTCCCCTCCGGGCGCTCCGCTCCTCCTCGCTAGACTGGAGTACAATGCAAAGGGGTGGAAAGATACACAACATAGCAAGAAGGGACCTTGGAGGTCTTCTAGTCTGACCCCTTGCTTAAGCAGGAGACCCCTATGAGGCGGAAAGATCCCGACAGGATCGGAAACACCGAGAACTAAGCAGAAATTTCCTGACAGTCAGAACAATTCAGCAGCGGAACTCCTTGCCTCCAGAGGCGGTGAAGGCTCCAACACTGGATGTTTTTAAGAAGAGACTGGACAGCCATTTGTCCGAAATGGTATAGGGTTTCCTGCCTGAGGGGGGGGAGGGGGTTGGACTAGATGACCTCCAAGGTCCCTTCCAACTTTATTATTATTATTAACAACCTGCCTCCAGTTGGGAATGCTCCAACACTGGAAGTGTTTAAGAAGAGACTGGACAGCCATTTGTCTGAAACGGTATAGGGTTTCCTGCCTGAGCAGGGGGTTGGACTAGATGACCTCCAAGGTCCCTTCCGACTTTTTATTATTATATTATTATTATTATTATTATTAGTAACAACCTGCCTCCAGAAGTTGTGAATGCTCCAACACTGGAAGTGTTTAAGAAGAGACCGGACAGCCTTTTGTCTGAAACGGTATAGGGTTTCCTGCCTGAGGGGGGGAAGGGGCGGAAGAGGGGGTTGGACTAGATGACCTCCAAGACCCCTTCCGACTTTATTATTATTATATATCACCGCCTGCAATTTTGCAAGCCTCCTGCCAGGTGGACAAGATCCGAGGCCGGCTTAAAACAGAGGGGCCTTTAATTCTGGGACAATTAATAAATGAGGAGGATTTAATTTTGCGACAATTCGTAGTTACCACGATGCAAAAAAAAGGGATGTTGAGACTCTAGAGCAGGGGTGTCAAACTCAATTTCACTGAGGGCCGCATCAGCGGTTGCCAGGGTGGGGTGGGGGGAGGTGGGTGTGGCCAGAGTGGGTGCAGCCTACTGGGTAGGTGTGGACAGAGTGGGTGTGGCCTACTGGGTGGGCGTGGCCAGCTCTACCTCGTTGGCGTCAAGGGTGCCTGTGGGGGCCTGGGCAGAAGTGGGACAGATCTGAGGGTCTCTGGCAGAAAGGGGGGGGACCGGGGCAAGTGCCAAGGCATGGTCCACTGGGGTAAGTGCCAAGATGGCCACCACAAAATAATAATAATAATAATAATAATAATAATAATAATAATAATAATAATAATAATAATAGTAAGTTGGAAAGGACCTTGGAGGTCATCTAGTCCAACCCCCTGCTCAGGCAGGAAACCCTATCCCATTTCAGACAAATGGCTGTCCAGTCTCTTCTTAAAAACTTCCAGTGTTGGAGCATTCACCGCTTCTGGAGGCAGGTTGTACATTGTAAATTGTACATTGGCTCCCAGCTGGCCTGGGCCAAGGCAGCGGGGGCCGTTCCCTCACTGTTTCCAGGATGGCTTCGCGGGCCACATGAAACCACTTCGGGGGCTGCATCTGCCCCCCCCGGGGGCCTTGTGTTTGACATGTCTGCTCTAGAAAGAGTGCAGAGAAGAGCAACAAAGATGATCAGGGGGCTGGAGGTTGAAATATACGAAGAACAGTTGCAGGATCTGGGTCTGTCTAGTTTAACAAAGAGAAGGACGAGGGGGGACACGATAGGAAGTCTTCCAGTATCTCAGGGGCTGCCCCAAAGAAGAGGGAGTCAAGCTCTTCTCCAAAGCGCCTGAAGGCAGGAGAAGCAGCAACGGATAGAAACTAATCAAGGAGAGAAGCAACCTAGAACTAAGGAGAAACTTCCTGACAGTGAGAACAATTAACCAGTGGAACTCCTTGCCTCCAGAAGCTGTGAGTGCTCTTCTTTTTAAGAAGAGACTGAACAGTCACTTGTCCGAAATGGTGATGTCTTTCCTACCTGGGCAGGTCCCTTCTAACTGTAATTCTGTAAATAATTATGTCCAATTGGTCTGTGGAATAAGACATTCTACAGTTTACAATCCCAAATGGGATCAAGTGACATTGTAGTTCATTAGGAATCAAGTGGCAATGTTGCTTTTTATTCTATTATTTATTAATTTTTGATGCCATCCTTCTCGCCTATAAAGCGACTCTGAGCAGCTTACAGATTATAAAAAGACATCTAGAAAAAGAATTAAAATGTTAAAATTACTTAATTAAATTCTTAAGTTTCCTTCCTTCCTTCCTTATCACAGAATCCTAGGACTGGAAGGGACCTCAGAGGTCATCTAGTCCAACCCCCTGCTCAGGCAGGAGACCCTATACCATTTCAGACAAATGGCTGTCCAGTCTCTTCTTAAAGACTTCCCATGTTGGAGCATTCACCACTTCTGGAGGCAGGTGGTTCCACTGGTTAATTGTCCTGTCAGGAAGTTTCTCCTTATTTCTAGGTTGCTTCTCTCCTTGATTAGTTTCCATCCGTTGCTTCTTGTCCTGCCTTCAGGCGCTTTGGAGGATAGCATGACTGCCTCTTCTTTGGGGCAGCCCCTGAGATACTGGATGACTGCTATCCTGTCGCCCCTCGTCCTTCTCTTTGTTAAACTAGACATCCCCAATTCCAGCAACCATTTCTTATGTTTTAGCCTCCAGCCTCGATCGTCTTTGTTGCTCTTCTCTGCACTTTTTTTTTCTAGAACAAGGGTCTTCAAACTTGGCCCTATTATGACTTGTGGACTTCGACTCCCAGAATTCCTCAGCCAGCATGCATGCTGGCTGAGGAATTCTGGGAGTCGAAGTCCACAAGTCATAAAAGGGCCAAGTTTGAAGACCCGTTTTAGACTCTCAACATCTTTTTTGTATGGTGGTGACTCCAAGGTGTGGCCTCAAAGGGCGCTTGGCAAAGACTTGGCGAGAGGCAGGACCCCCCCCCTCATCCAGCCTCAACTCTCCTTAAAGCCCCCCCCAAAAGACTCAGCTTGCAACTGTGTCTTCATGTTACAGATCTGGGGCACCTCAAGACACCCCCTCCCCACGCACAGGCGTGGATGGTCCTGCTCTGGGCCTGGGTGCTGGGGAGGACCAGGGGACCCGATCCAGGTCACTGGAAGCCCCCCCACCCGACCCCAAGCTCAGGAATCACAAAGCCACAATCTCGGAAGATCCTTGACTGTGGGTTCGCTCTGGCCCTGGGTGGGGTGTGGGAGCTGGTGGGAACATCAATGGATCACCCACCTGACGTGGGTGGAAGGCAATTTTTCTTTCAACAGAAATGGTGGAGAATTTGGGAAGGGGGGGGGTCGTCTTACTGAAACATTTTAGAATTTGAAGCCCACTGCCCCTCGGGCTTGGCGCTTGGCCTACAACAGGGGTTCTCAACCTTGGCAAGTCTTAAAGTTGCCAAGGTTGAGAACCCCTGGCCTACAAGATTCTTTGGCCGGCTCTGGCAGGGGCCCCAAAAGCCACAGCATACCTTGGCAATTGGGTGTCTGTGTGTGTGTGTGTGTGTTTACAGCAGACTGTGGTCCCCAAATTTCTCCAACCCCCGGCATGAAGAATGGGAGGAAAACCAAGTTTTCCAGCTGTAATGATGGAACGAGATGTCGTGGTGTCGGTTGCCACAACAGTGGGGATTGTGCAGACGCCCCAGGTGTGCCAAAGTGCCCAGCAATGCAGGAGAATCAATACGGGCAACCGTCTCCCAACCCGATCAACTTCTTTTTCAGAACAATCTTTGGTTTGTACAAACTAGAGCAGACCAGCTAGATCAATACCACGTGCAGGAACCCAGCTTGTAAACTAATGTACTATGAAGTGGAAACCGGCTAGGAAATAAATGGAAAATTCTCGCCCTCCCGCACAAAAAAAAACCCTTGAGATAAAAAAGTGGAAAGACAAAATAAGAATTATCAACAGAAGAGACGATTTATGGCCTGAATTGTGGGGCTCCTGGGTGGTCTCTGAGCTGGGTGGTTTTTCTTGCAGACGTTTCATGACCCAATTAGGGAAAATCATTAGTGCTGGAAGGAAGGAAGAAGGAAGGAAGGAAGGAAGGAAGGAAGGAAGGAAGGAAGGAAGGAGTCTGTGGGGTCCTTGGTGCTCTCTGGGCTTGGCTGTTTCTTGGAGACGTTTCCTGACCCAACTGGGTAACATCATCAGTGCTAGAAGAGGAGGAAGAGAGGACTGTGGGGTCCTTGGTCCTCTCTGAGCTTGGCTGTTTTCTTTCAGACATTTCATGACCCAACTGGGTGACATCATCAGGGCTAGAAAGGAGTGGAGTCTGCACTGTTTACATACTGTGCCCTTCAGAGTTGGTGGGAATGTTGTTCTCTTCTTGGCACATCCTTGATTAGGCTGCTCTTGGCTGTCAAGCCGCTGGCCAACCCCTTGTAAATAAATAGGCCAACCCCTTGTAAATAAATAGAGAGCAACCCCCCCCCTTCCCCCTAACACTGATGCGGTTGCCTAGTTGGGTCACGAAACGTCTGCAGGGAAACCACCCAGCTCAGAGAGAACAGAATTAAGTTTGGCAAGGCAAGGCCAGGGAGCTCCAACTGGAACCCAGCGCAGCTGGGGAATCCCGCCAAACCCATTTCACACGCCAATTCCCCACCCTCACAACTGGGTCTCAGATACAGCCGTTTTCACGCGGCCCACCGTCGCGCGGGAGAAATTCCATCAAAAAGCACTTACCGGAAATCTGCGTTTCGCTTCCCTGCATTGCAACTCTCCAGAAAGCCCGTGGAAACTGGAGGACCCCCCCTCCACACACACCCACACCCACTCTCCTTTTCGCGCACACACCTGCAGGAACACCGGCACCAGCAGCGCACACCAAAAAAAAACACTTAGACCGAGGCAGCGGTGTGGGGTTTTGGCAAATTGTTTTTACTTAAAAGATTAATTTCATGGGGAGCCTGGAATCTGGCACAGGATGGTGTACATGGCGGGGGGGGAGGAAGAGGAAGAGGAAGGAGAGAGAAAACGGCTTCCATCGCAATCTTCCCTGGCAACAAAAAAAAATGCCAATGTCAAAATTCGACGTCGCATGTGTTTGCTGTTGAGGCAAGCAAAGCTTCTGAGGGGTGGGTGGGCAGGTGGGCTACTGGGCATGTCCAGAGTGCCCGCTGACCAAGGTTGTGTCCCGGAAGAGGCAGTTGCCTTAAAGGAGGCATCTTGAGGACAGCTAGAGGTCACCTAGGCAAGCTGAGCAGATCACCGGTGATGCCGATGCGGGGAGTTTAAGCTTGGCAGGCCTCAGTCGGGGACGATGGGCTGCGGGGTCACTGCCCTCCCCTCCGACTTGCAGTGTTCGTTGGCTGAACAGCCCCCCCACACACACTTCACCCCAAAAGAGAGCTGACAGCAATCTCAGCATTGATAAAGAGGCAGGTCAACCCCAAAGGGGGGGGCTTGTGCTGCTCCGGCCCCTCCATATTGGCAACTGTAGCTGTGCCCAATTCAGGAGTGTGTGTGTGTGTGTGTGTGTGTGTGAGGGGGTGGTCTTCTGCCTCCCCCCCACTTTTTCAGGCCAGGCTCCAGGCCCTCTTCTGCTCCTGGCTGTCCTCCCCAGTCCGAAGCCGAAGTGGGTTGCGGGGGGGGTGGGGGGTGGGAGAAAGGAAGATCTAGCCGAACCAAAGAAGCTGGAGTGATGTGTTTGTGTGTATGTGTGTGTTTTTTAATTTAGCTAAATTAAAAGTCACACCGATTTAAAAAAAAGATCAAAAAAGTGTGACACACACGAGAGTATGTATTCTTCTATACAGGTATGTCACGGAGAGACATTAAAAAAAAAACAACCTTTTAATATTTCTCAGCCCTATAGGTGTGTTAAAAGGCAAATCCTAAAGTTAGTAGCTAGTGTTTGCTCAAAGGTGTGCAAGGAAAACAATGTACAACAGAATGCCGGGTTTGGGGGGGGGCAGCTGGTAGTAACTTGACCGAGTGGAAGGCCAACTGCTCCCGGGGATCCCGCGGGTGCCCCAGAGAGACCCCCTTCCCTGCAGTGGCACTGAAGGGACCCCCCGTGACCCCGAGCACAGAGCCAGCTCCCTCTGGGGCCCCCGTGGGCCCCGCGTGGCTCCTCGGAGGCCGAGTCTCTTGCCGAGGGGCCCGCAGAAACCGCGGTGCCCACTCGCCACGGGCTTGGCAAGGACTGGCACCGCCCGTGACCACCGTCTCCAGTGGCGGCAGCAGCAGCAGCAGCAGAGGAGCCGGGACTCCCCGTGGCAAGTCAAACACCTACGACGGTTGCGGTTTGACGTGTAAACGAGAAAAATAACAATAATAATAACAACAATAATAATGTGGCAAGCCCAATAAAAAAAACTGGCAAACGTAGTGTCAGGGAGCAGAGACCCCCCTGGTCTCTGGGAGGAGGCTTAGGGGCGACTTATGGCATCGTTCACAAGACCTCTGGCGTCTGGGCGCGCTTGGCTGCGGGCCGGAACGGTTCGGAAAGAGAGCACGGGCACCGGCCGGGGCCGTGGATCCGGCGCGGTGTTCTGAGGCTGAACGTCAGTGAGATGTCACAGTATTAAGCCCTAAAAAGGCTCTCCTGCCCCCTCCCCACTTCTCCTCCTCCTGTGTGCATGCATGCATGCACGCACGCTCACTCGCACGCCACCCAGCCCCTGGGGCCGACCCACAGAGAGGGTTCGAGCAGGTGCGTTTGACTAGTGCAGTTCTGTCCAAGCCATCGCGTGTGCGGCCGGAAATTCTCAAGGCTGCGCATCGTAGTGCAACGGAGAGCGTACAGACGGCCGCGGGCCTGGGGAGGGTGCGCGACCCCAGCCTCTTCTGGCGGGCAAGGTCCTGGGGAGGCACTTTCCCTGGGCCCCTCCCTACAAGGAAGCACCCCCCTCCAGAGTGTGGAGGGGCAGCTGAACCGATACAGGAGCAAGGGAGCTGGGACTCCAGACGCCCCGGACAAAGTAAAAGGGGAATCTTCTCACCTTCCTCCTGGAGAAGTGGGGACCCCCCTCTCCCCATAGACCTGGGGGGGGAGGTGGGGAGTTTCCACACACCCCTCCCCGCCTGCACGTAGCTTCCTTAAAGCCGGTGCGTGTCAGGTGAGAGAGCCACACTACGGCCAAATACTATGACATCCCAAATAGCAAGTGCGGAAGGCAACGCTCGCCACGCAAGACGGGCCCGCTGACCGGCACCCCGAGCCTGCGCTGCCCGGGGCCGGTTCCCGGGGAGGGGGGAAGAGGCCTTGTCAGCAGTTCCTGTGGGCGGGCAGATGGCCCCGGCAGGGCAGCCCACCCGTATGGGGGGCACCGAACGGAAGGTATTATGTGTAAGACATGTGCGACCCATTGGATATTTGCGAGGTGACACTGGCGCTGCGGCTCATGCCGGGCTCTGTCCGTCCCCCGGAAGGCGTCCGCCTCAGGGCCTGGGGGCTGTTACGGACCCCGAGCGAGCCGCCCCGAGGCACTGCCTGCAGGGGCCCTGAGGGGTGGCCCCACGGCTGGGGTCCCCCTTGCATGGGGTGGCCCCAGGCCTGAGGCTGGCCTGCCATGGGGTGTCCCCAGGGAGGGCCCGGCCCGCCCGAAGGGTGGTGGGACCAGCTGGACGCTCCGGGGTAGCTGTGGCTGAAAGCCTCGGGGGAGAGGTTGGACAGCAGCATGTTGCTGAAGCCCAGGCGCATGCTCTCCGAGTCAAAGGCCTCGATTTCCCGCGCCTGGCGCTCCAGCAGGCCTCGGATCCGCTCCGTGCGCTCGTTCTGCAGAGCCAGCATCTCTTCCTCGATCTGGACAGGAAAGAAATCGGGAAAGAAGGGGGAGAGGGGGGGGAAGCTGTTACCCCAAGAGGCCAGACCTGCTTTCTGAGAGACCTCGAGCAGGCCTTTTCAACCCTTTCACCCACTGTGCCACTTTTAGGATAGGGCAACATCCGAGGACCACCCGTCGCCTAGCAAGGGGTCAAAAACTTGATGACCAAAAAAAAAAAAAAAAAAAAGGAAAAAAGTGAGAAAGTCCAGGTAGTCCTCGACTTACAACAGTTCGCTTAGTGACTGTTTGAAGTGACAATGGCACTGAAAAAGCCCCCCCCCCGAGCCACAGCTGAGCAAGACCCCTGCCTGCCCGCCCGGCGTCGCTCTTCCTCCTGTCCGAGGTTTCCATCGTTGTGAGCATTTCTGTTGGGGATTGGCAGTGGGGGTGGGGTGGGGGGGTGTTTGGTTTTTATTCCCCCCCCTCCCGTCTGCTGGGTGGTTGCAGCAGGTTTTGGTCCCTTCCCATGACCCTGGGAGACTGTGGCCGTCATAAATATGAATCGGTTGCCAAGCATCTGAATGTAAATCACAAGACCCTGGAGAGGCTGCAACATTCCAGCTGATTGGCGCTTCTTCTGGGCTCAGCGGAAGCCCCAGGATCAGTGCTGCTTTCCAGCTGATCGGTGCTTCTTCGGGGGTCAGCAGAAGCACCAGGATCAGTGCTGCTTTCCAGCTGATTGGTGCTTCTTCTGGGCTCAGCAGAAGAGTCAGGATCAGTGCAGAACTCCAACTGGAGCCTGGCGCTGATCCTGGCGCTTCCACTGAGCCTCGACAGCCCTGAAGAAGCGCCGATCAGCTGGAAAGAAGCACTGATCCTGGCGCTTCCGCTGAGCCCCGACAGCCCTGCATCTCCAGCCGTCTCTCGCTCAGGCTTGTGCGGTGCTGCCCCCCCCGTTCAGCTCATTCCCCTTTTCTAGGAGGGTCGCGTCCCACCTGCCAGGTGCCCATGGACCCCAGGTGGTCCCCGTACCCCTGGTTGAAAAGCCTTGACCCCTGCTTTTCCCCTTGGCCAGGGTGGGGCCCCTTCTGCTGAACCGAGGATGCCTTCTCAGCCGGGAACCCTCCGTGCTGGGTGCTCCAGGGCTACAGTTATAAAGAAATTAGAAGGGAAACGGGTGGAAACTGAACCAATGGCGGCATTTCCACTGTACACTCTTCCCCAAAAGGTTTCCCCCCTTTTGACCACGACTGTAGTTCGGACAAGCTGCGGCATCCCCGGGTCGTGGGATCACCATTTGTGATCTGCCCCGCCGGCTTCCGAGAAGCGAAGTCCAGGGAGACGCTGGATTCGCTAAAGGACGGGCACGATGCGTTTCACAACGTCCGGACTTGGATTCACAGGCGTGGCAAAAGGGGTCGTCAAGCCAGGCGGTCTCCCTTAACCACCGCCTCGCTTAGCAACGTACCTTGCGCTCTCCATTGTGGTGGTGCGTGGAGGGCGGAAGGAGAACCGGCGGAAGGGAAAGTGTTGGGAAATGTGGCCACCACTGACCCGCAACCTCCCGAGGAGAATTTGGCCAGCCGGGCAGGAGGGGCAGAAGGTGGCTCTGGGCGCCCGCCCGCCGTACCTTCTGTTCCAGGAGGGCCCTACGCAGGGAGACCCTCTGCTCCAGCTCCCGCAGCTCCCGGTCGTGCTGCGCCTCGGCCTGCATCTTGATCTTGCTCTGGTAGGCGTTGAGCAGCTCCAGCTCCTGCTGCAGTTGCATCTTCAAGACCTGGCATTCTGCTTCCTGGGCTTCGTCCAGACGCAGCTGGAAGGCAAGGAGGGAGTGGTGGGCATGGCAGGCCGGCCGGCTCCAGGGAAGGATGCTCAGCCTTTGGCCCCCTTCGGTAAGAGGGGCGGACGCCCACTCCCAGAATTCCCCAGCCGGCGTGGGAATCGATGGGCATGTACATTGAAGCGTGATGGCTGGGGGATTCTGGGAGTGGAAGCCCACCCCTCTTAAAGCAGGCTGCCCGGGGGATTCTGGGAGTGGAAGCCCACCCCTCTTAAAGCAGGCTGGCCGGGGGATTCTGGGAGTGGAAGCCCACCCCTCTTAAAACATGGCTGACCGGGGAATTCTGAGAGTGGAAGCCCACCCCTCTTAAAGCAGGCTGGCTGGGGGATTCTGGCAGTGGAAGCCCACCCCTCTTAAAGCAGGCTGGCTGGGGGATTCTGGGAGTGGAAGTCCACCTATTTCAAAGGGGCCAATGTTGGGAAAGACTCGAGTGCTGCTCATGAAGAAGCCATGGCAAGCAGGCAGACAGGCAGGCAGGCAGGCAGCTACTCACCGCTTGCGTGGATAGCATCTCGTTGATGCTGTGGTCATACTGCTCGGCCAGAATGGCCAGCTTGCGGGTCTGCTCCTCCTTCAGCCGCTTCAGGACGGCCTTGTGCTCGCTCTTCGGCGTGGTCTCCAGCAGGTGGTTGCGCAGGGCCTTGTACTGGCGGGTCTGGATCTTGCAGGTGTCCTGGAACTGCTTCTTGATCTGGAGCTCCTTCGACTGGGAGGGAAGGGGGACAAAAGAGAGAGGTAGTTGGGCAGGCAGGGAGCACCAAGTGGGATCTCTGCCCCAGGGCAGGTGGTGCCATCTGTTTCCCAGCAGAATGGGAACCTCCAGCAGAGGGAAGAGCAGAGTGGATCTTGCAAGCCTGCCTGGGCAGGTGATGGGTTTAACCGAAGACATTTTAGGTGCCAGGCCTAGCTGAGTGTGCAGCGGATGAAGAAGGCAGTTGACAGAGCCGGCCTATTTGCCCCCAACAATCTGGGTCCTCATTTTACCCACCTCAGAAGGACGGAAGGCTGAGTCAACCTGGAGCCGGTCAGGATCGAACTTCCTGGCTGTGGGCAGTCAGCATGCAATGCTTGCATTCTAAGCACTGCACCACCACAGCTTCCTTCCTTCTTGTTTTTCTTCCTTCCTTCCTTCCTTCCTTCCTTCCTTCCTTCCTTCCTTCCTTCCTTCCTTCCTTCCCTCCTTCCTCTTTAGTTCCAGGTTGAGTTTGATGAGTTTCCATCCATTGCCCTTCCTTCCTTCCTTCCTTCCTTCCTTCCTTCCTTCCTTCCTTCCTTCCTTCCTTCCTTCCTTCCTTCCTTCCCTCCCTCCTTCCTTCCTTCCTTCCTTCCCTCCTTCCTTCCCAAGCAATAGCAAACTTATATACAGCTTCATGATGCTTTACAATCCTCTCTAACAAGTTTTACAGAGTCAGCCTATTTGCCCCCAACAATCTGGGTCCTCATTTTACCCACCTCAGAAGGACGGAAGGCTGAGTCAACCTGGAGCCGGTCAGGATCGAACTTCCTGGCTGTGGGCAGTCAGCATGCAATGCTTGCATTCTAAGCACTGCACCACCACAGCTTCCTTCCTTCTTGTTTTTCTTCCTTCCTTCCTTCCTTCCTTCCTTCCTTCCTTCCTTCCTTCCTTCCTTCCTTCCTTCCTTCCTTCCTTCCTTCCCTCCTTCCTCTTTAGTTCCAGGTTGAGTTTGATGAGTTTCCATCCATTGCCCTTCCTTCCTTCCTTCCTTCCTTCCTTCCTTCCTTCCTTCCTTCCTTCCCTCCCTCCTTCCTTCCTTCCTTCCTTCCCTCCTTCCTTCCCAAGCAATAGCAAACTTATATACAGCTTCATGATGCTTTACAATCCTCTCTAACAAGTTTTACAGAGTCAGCCTATTTGCCCCCAACAATCTGGGTCCTCATTTTACCCACCTCAGAAGGACAGAAGGCTGAGTCAACCTGGAGCCGGTCAGGATCAAACTGCTGGCAGTGGGCAGAGTCAGCCTGCAGTGCTGCATTCTAACCACTGCAACATCATGACTTACCTCCTTCCTTCCTTCCTTCCTTCCTTCCTTCCTTCCTTCCTTCCTTCCTTCCTTCCTTCCTTCCTTCCTTCCTTCCTTCCTTCCTTCCTCCCTCCCTCCCTCCCTCCCTTTCTTCCCAAGCAATAGCACTTAGACTTATATATCGCTTTCCAGGACCTTTTACAGCTGTCTCTAAGTGATTTACAGAGTCAGCCTATTTGCCCCCAACAATCCTTTGACCCACCTCGGATAGGACGGACGGCTGAGTCCACCTCGAGCCGGTCAGGATCGAACTGCCGACAGCCGGCCGTCGGCCCAAGCAGCCTGCCGTAACTGCATTCTACCCGCTGGGCCATCCAGTCCGTGACCCACCGCACTCCCCCCACCCCCACCCCGGGGAAAAAGGTACCTTGAGGCTCTTGGGCTGCTGCCGGACCTCCATGACGTGCTTCCGCCTCAGCTCCCTCTCTCGGCGCTTGTTGTACTCCAGCTGGTTGGTCAGCTCGGTCTGGTGCTGCAGCCGGATGAGTTCGCAGCGCATCTTCTGAATGGTGCCCAGGTGCCGGAACTCCAGCTCCTGCATGGACTCGTGCTGGCGCAGCAACATGGCGTGCTCCAGGTCCTTCTGGGTCTGCCTCTTGTTCAGCTCCTGGGTTCAAGAGAGGAGCGCTTTAGGGAGGGGCTGCTCGGCCCTGGGAGATGGGCGGGAGGGGGGGAGGAGAGGAGGCTGGGCGAGCTAGGAAGGGGTGGGCGGGGGAATGCCAGGGAACACCAGGAGAGCGCCTGGCGTTTGCCCACCCACCTCCCCTGCAGGTAGGCCACTGAGAGGACGCTGTCAGCAGATGTCTAAGTTCTGACGGTGGAGGGGGGGGGTCCCTGGGGCTCTCTGAGCTGGGGAGTTTTCTCGCAGACATTTCGTGACCCAACTAGGTGACATCTTCAGGGCTGGAAGGGAGTTGATTTGCTCTCTGCGTATACAGGAGGAGGAGGAGGAGGAGGAGGAGGAGGAGGAGGAGGAGGAGTATGGGATCCCTGGTGCTCTCTGAGCTGGGATGTTTCCTTGCAGACGTTTCATGACCCAACTAGCGAACATCATCAGCGCTAGAAGGGAGGAAGAGGAGGAGGAGGAGGGAGGGGGGAGGAATTGTAGGGGTCCCTGGTGTTCTCTGAGCTGGGATGTTTCCTTGCAGACGTTTCATGACCCAACTAGCGAACATCATCAGCGCTAGAAGGGAGGAGGAGGAGGAGGAGGAGGGAGGGGGGAGGAATTGTAGGGGTCCCTGGTGTTCTCTGAGCTGGGATGTTTTCTTGCAGACGTTTCATGACCCAACTAGCGAACATCATCAGCGCTAGAAGGGAGGAGGAGGAGGAGAGGAGGAGGAATGGGAGGAGGAAGAGGAGGAGGGAGGGGGGAGGGGGGAGGAATTGTAGGGGTCCCTGGTGTTCTCTGAGCTGGGTGGTTTTCTTGCAGACGCTTCGTGACCCAAACTAGGGAACATCATCACCAACACCATCGATCACCTTCCCTATCTGGGCCATGAAACATTTGGGAGGAAAACAACGGAGAGCCCCAAGGACCCAACAATTCAACCGCTACAAGTATTTGCTTTATTGGTCACCTCTAACTACTCGGAGTCCCTTAAGGACACGGGGTCTCCAACCTTCGCCCCGTGGCTTGGTGCAGGGCTGCAGCTTGTTTGGAACCCGGCTGTGAAAGCGGCATGGGGGGGGGCACAAAACCATCCTCTCTTCCACCCAGCCCGCTGCTGCCACTGGTCTTACTCAGCCAGGAAGGTCGGGGACCGCTGCTTTAGGAAAGATGGGTGATGGAGGAAGGAAGGAAGGGAGGGAGGGAGGAGGGAGGGAAGGAAGGAAGGAAGGAGAGTGAGAGGAAGGAAGGAAGGGGTGAGGGAGGAAGGGAGGGAAGAGGGAGGGAGGGAGGGAAGGAAGGGAAGGAAGGGGAAAGACGGAAGGAAGGAAGGAAGGAGGGGGGAGGGAGGGAGTGAAAAGGAAAGAAGAAAGGAAGGAAGGAAGCAGTGGGGAGGGAGGGAGTGAAAGGGAAAGAAGGAAGGAAGGAAGGAAAGGAAGGAAGGAAAAAGAAGGAAGAAAGGAAGGAGAGAGGGAGGGAAGGAAGGAAGGAGGGGGGAGGGAGTGAAAAGGAAAGAAGGAAGGAAGGAAGAGGAGGGAAGGAAGGAAGGGGGAGGTAGGTAGGAAGGGGGGAGGGAGGGAGGGAAAGAAGGAAGGAAGAAAGGAAGGAGGTAGGGAGGGAAGGAAAAAAGGAAAGAAGGAGAGAGAGATGAAGGAAGGAAGGAAGGAAGCCTCGTCCGTCCTAGTTTCACACAATCACTAAGTAGATTTTAGGGAGGCTGGTCGTAACTTTGAGTGGGTGCTGAGCGGCCAGTCGTTAAGTCAAGGACCTATTCCCTGTTCCAAAACCCAAGGCCTAAGTCACCAGGACCGCCAGGGGAGCTAAGAACCCCTCCGCATTGATCCAAGGCTCCCCAGGGCCTCGCCTCCTCCCGGGGGCCCCGGACGCACCTCCCGGGCCAGATCCTGCTCCAAATTATGGCGGGCCAGCAGCATCCTTCTCTTGAAGCGCCGGCACTCCAGCTCCAGGTACTGCCTCTGTCGCCGTAGCAGGTTGGCCTCCTCCTCTGCCTGGAAGTGCTGGATGTTCTCCTTCTGCTTGGACAGCCACTCCTGCTTCTCTTTCTTGGGGGTGCTCTGGTTCTCGTTCAGTTCCTGGAAGCAAGAAGGGGACCCTCATTGTCGCCGGGAAAACCAAAATGGCCACGGCCGGGTCCAGGGGGCCGAAAGGAAGTGTCGGGGGCGAAACGTTGGCAGTTACGGGCCTCCACGTCTCAACTTGCCTTTAGATTAAGGGTGGGGGGGCGTTCCTTTCGAGGGGGCTGGATGGAGAAATGAAACGTCTACGATTCAGCTGAAGACCTGAAGAGAGCCTGAAAGCTTTTCAAGGACACCAGAACAGGTGTGGATTTGAAGCGGACGGTTCCCGTACCAAAGTGAACTCGTCGTGCTGGTCAGAGTATATAGCTATCTTAGGAATTAAGAACTGTCCCCTTAAGGCCGGTTAGGGCCTCATGAATCCCAGCGGCCGGTTAGGGCCCACAGAGTGGGCCTTCTCCAGGTCCCGTCAGCCAGACAGTGTCGCCTGGCGGGGCCTACGGGAAGAGCCTTCTATGTTGCGGCCCCGGCCCCCTGGAACCAACTCCCCCCGGAGATCCGTGTCGCCCCCACCCTCTCTGCCTTTCGCAAATTGCTTAAAACACACTTTTGCCGGCAGGCCTGGGGCAGCTAACACCTGGCCCCAGCCAGTGTATGTTTGTGGAATGATTGGTTTCTTTTTTTAATTAAGGGTTTTTATATTTATGTATATAATGTAATTTCTATCATGTTGTGAGCCGCCCTGAGTTCTCCGGAATAGGGCGGCATAGAAATTAAATTAATAAATAAATAAAAATAATAAAGGCAGCGGTTCTCAACCTATGGGTCGCGACCCCATTTGGGGTCGAACAACCGTTTCGCGGGGGTCGCCAAACACCGCGGTCCGTCATTTTGGGGTTTTTTTGGTTTTTTTTGTCGCGTGCGCGCCGCGCATGCGTGGTTCGGGCTGTCACGCGCGTGCACCGCGCCTGCGCGGATCGGCCCGTCGTTTTTTTGTTGCGCGCGCGCTGCACATGTGCAATTCGGCCTGTCGCGGTCCGCCATTTTTTTCGTCGCGCGCGTGCTGCGCATGCGCGGTTTGAGCCATCGCGCACGCACGCCACGCATGCGTGGATCGGCCCGTCGCGGTCCGCCATTTTGTTTTTTTTGTTTTGTTTTTTTTCCGGCGCGCGCGCGCCGCGCATGCGCAGATCGGCCCGGTGTGCGCCGGGGTCCCGCCAGGGTCACGCCGCGTATGGGCGGGGCAAGTGGGGTCTCAACCTGAAAAAGGCTGAGAACCACTGCCTTAAGGGATAGCCTTCTGGGTAATGTAGTTTAAGTTACCTGGTCCTAACTGTGTTCGGACTGGCCACTGGGAGGGACTTATATTATATATATATATATATATTAACCTACGTGTTGGGGTACAGATTATGCAAAGGATGTCAGAAGAATCCCTACAGTTACCAGTCTACGAACTGGGGCTGAAACCTCAGAGTGAGTTTTGCTTCGACATAACCCAGGCAGTGTATTCAATAAACAGGACGGTTTTCGGAGACGGACTGAAACCCGGAGTTTGATTTGGATTCTCGAGCCGGATGTGGACGGAAAGAATCTCTCGCTTACCCTTTGCAAGGAACTGTTAAATACAGGTAATAAGCAATGAAGTGCTCAGCTTGGAAGGATCACGTGGTTTGAGGGGCCTGACCAATGAACAAATCAATCAATCCTCTCTGCCCCCCCCCATACCTCTTTCAGCTGCTCTTTGCGCAGTTTGTATTCTCTCTTCTGGGATTCCAAAAAGCTGTTGTGTTCTTTCTTCTGCTGCGTCTGGATGTGCTGCTGAAACTTCTTCTCTTCGTTCGCCATCACTTTGGCCTGCCCCACCGCAGCGGGAGAGGAGAGAAAGAGGCTGAGTCTTTCTGCACCAACAACAGACTCACCTCCCTTAGGCAGGCCAGGACTCTAACCCAGCCCTGACCCCCAGCTGCCTTCCTTGCACCCAGTTCTCATAGGATCCTAAAGCCAGAAGGGACCTTGGAGATCTTCTAGTCCAGCCCCCTGCCGAAGCAGGAAACCCGATATCATTTCAGACAAAGGGCTGTCCAGTCTCTTCTTAAAAACTTCCAGTGTTGGAGCATTCACCGCTTCTGGAGGCAAGGAGTTCCACTGGTTAATTATTCTCAGCATCAGGAAATATCCTCCTTAGTTCCAGGTTGCTTCTCTCCTTGATGAGTTTCCATCCATTGCTTCTTGTCCTGCCTTCGGGGGCTTTGGAGAAGAGCTTGACTCCCTCTTCTTTGGGGCGGTCCCTCAAAGGCAGGACAAGAAGCAACAGATGGAAATTAATGAAAGAGAGAAGCAAGCTCCGAGTCTTCGGAGAGGAGCGGCATACAAATCCGAATAAATAAATAAATAAATAAACTTAGCCCCCCCCCATTTTCGCGTGAGGCATGTACTGGCGCCGTGTGCATGCACGAAGAGCCGCACACCTCCTGTGGCGGCAGCTAGCAGCCCTGTTCACACGTGTGTGGACGGCTGTGCAACTTGTCTGGTGCTAGTGGCCCACTCGCGCATGCGCAAAAGGGGCCGCGCACACACACCCGGGGCTAGCGGTTCCGTTCGTGTCCCTCCGCAGGGGCCAACAGGGCCGTGGGCGGTAGCATGAGTGGGGGGAATGCGCACCCATGTGTGCGCGCACTGGCCAGCCATTTCCACGGCCCGCTGGCCAAGAACCTGCGGCCCGATTCCAGTCCCCAGCTTGTAGGTGGGGAGCCCCTGACCTAGTTGGGTAATGAAATGTCTGCAGGAAAACAAGCGAATTCAGATAGCAGCAAAAACCCCTTCATTTCAATCCTGAGCTGAAAATATTCTCCTTTATTGACACTTAAAGTTCCCTCTGGATTTAGCCCCCAGACCCCTCTGTTGCTCTTCTCTGCCCTTTTTCTAAGCGTCTTTTTTGCATCGTGGTGACCAGAACAGGCATGCTGACTTCATGGTCACCACGATGTAAAAAAGATGCTGAGACTCTGGAAAGAGTGCAGAGAAGAGCAACAAAGATGATCAGGGGACTGGAGGCTAAAGCATACAAGGAACGGTGGCTGGAATTGGGAATGTCCAGTTTAAGGAAGAGAAGGACCAGGGGGGACATGATAGCAGTTCTTCCAGTATCTCAGGGGCTGCCCCAAAGAAGAGGGAGTCAAGCTCTTCTCCAAAGCGCCTGAAGGCAGGAGAAGGAGCAACGGATGGAAACTGATCAAGGAGAGATTCAACCCGGAACTAAGGAGAAACTTCCTGACAGTGAGAACAATTATCCAGTGGAACAGTCTGCCACTAGAAGTTGTGGGTGCACCAACACTGGAGGCTTTTAAGAAGAGACTGGACATCCGTTTGTCTGAAATGGTATAGGATCTCCTGCCTGAGCAGGGGGTTGGACTAGATGACCTCCAAGGTCCCTTCCAACTTTATTATTATTATTGTTATTTTTACTATTTTTACTACTACTACTACTACTACTACTACTACTACTACTACTACTACTACTACTACCATTATTACCTCTACAGAATCGGCCCTCACCTCTTTCTCCATGGCTGCCTGGTGCTTCTTGACGAGCTTCTCCATCTCCGCCGCAAAGTTGTTGCGTTGCGTTTCAAGATCCTTGTCCAGCCGCAGGCGGTGGTCGTCCATCTCGGTTTTCAGCTTGTTCTCCAGGGCCATCAGCTGCTTCTGGTGCTGCCGCCGCATGCGCTTGTAGCCAGACATCTGCTCCCGCAGCTCGGAGTCCTGCTCGTGCTCCTGCATCTGGCGGGTCACCTGCCGAGGACCGAGAAGCCCCAGGGGCCGTTTTTAGGATAGGGAAAGACCCCCCCCAAGTCCCCCAAAAGCCTTGGCACAAAACCCAGGCCAGCCAAGGAAATGGACCTGGAGGGTACTGGGCCGTGCCAAAGTAAGGAAAAATGCAGGTGATCCCCAACTCACCACCACGGTTGAACTCCAAGTTTCCACTGCTGTGCAAGACACTGGTTAAGTGCACTTTTAAGACTTGTAGAGTTCAACTCCCAGAATTCCCCAGCTGGCCATGCTGGGGGTTGAAATTCTGGGATGTGAAGTCCACATGTCTTAAAGTGGCCAAGGTTGGACAACCCATGGTATAAATAATAAAGACAAGAGGGAGGGAGGGAGGTAGATATAGATAGATAGATAGATATAGATGATATAGATAAATAGAAATAGAGAGATAGATAGAGAGATGATAGAAATAGAGAGATATAGAGATATAGATAATAGAGAGAGAGAGAGAGATAATAGAAATAGAGAAAGAGATAGAGATAGATATCTATATGAGATAGAGATAATAGAGAGATAGATAGAAATAGAGACAGATATAGAGAATAGAAATAGAGATAAATAGGTAGGTAGATATAGATAATAGATAGATAAATAGAAATAGATAGATATAGAGAGATATAGATAGAGATAGAGATAATAGAGAGATATCGATAATAGAAATAGAGAAAGAGAGAGATAGATATCTATCTCTATCTGAGATAGAGATAACAGAGAGATAGAAATAGACAGATATAGAGAATAGAAATAGATAGAGATAAATAGGTAGGTAGGTAGGTAGGTAGATAGACAGACAGATAAAGATAGATAGATAGATAGATAGATAGATAGATAGATAGATAGATAGATAGATAGATAGATAGATAGATAGATAGATAATTGGGGGAGAGAGAAAAATGATAGATTTTAGACAGACAGACAGATATAAATGATCATTTCAGAAAGATATACACAGATAATAGATAATGGATTTTAGATTTCAGATAGACAGACACACAGATAGTTAGACAGAGAGAGACAGGCAGGCAGACTGACAGACAAAGTCATTGCTGGAGAGACCCAAGTGAGCCTGGTTCTCTGTTCTGCAGGGCGAATATTTTTTCCATGGGTTTTTCGAAAGACAGGTGGGCAGCAAGGGGGTTGTGTGAAGGGCACGCCAGTGCATAGTCGCTGTGGCCAAGGGTAGAGGCCCAGCCCGCTCACCAGTGACGCTGTACGTATGGTGGCAAAGTGCTCTCGGTTGCGGTAGTGGGATCTGTGGCGCGTCCCTTGGGGGGAGACTGGGGCTCCGATCCTCGCAGCCGAGCGTCCGAATCCTCCCTGTAGTTTTCTTCCTCCTGGGGGCCAGAGAAAAGAACGGAGAAGCTGAAGGCCCTTCGCACGACACTCAGGACGTTATCAAACGCAGGTTCCAGCACGAGAGAACTGGGGCCAGTACAGGAGTGGCCAAAATTGTGCAATCCTTTTGGAGAAAAGTGTATTTTTTTTTTTTTAGCTTGGATGGCTAATAACACCCCCCCCTTTTTTTGAGGAGCAGTGCCGTAAAATTAGATCTCCATGGAAAGATCATTTAATCAAGAATGTCATGCAACAACGTCTGTTCAATTATCTGTCCTGTATTCTAGGAAAAGTTATAGCCAAAGAACCGGAAGATCTCAGATAGTTTTCCTTCATCCGATGGTAGCCAATGAGTGTGAGTGTTTAGAGAGCCAATCAGGGGTCACCTTGTTTTGGCCACGAGCCAATCAGATCACAGTAGGATCCAGTGATGGATGTCCTGTACTGAAGCTGAGTGGAGGACATTTGTCAGGGTGTTCTGTGATGGGTTGGGTTGGGGTTTTTTTTTTTTTTTGGAGTTCTTTCCTTGAGTGAGCTTGCAAAACGTCAAAATGAAAGTCGTGTTGCAAAAAGTTGACCGGTCGCCCAGAAAGCGATGCAAAATAGTATTTATTAAGCGAACGAGTTATAAACAGTTATAAAGAAACCAGGAGGAAAATGGGTGGAAACTTAACCAAAAGGTGGCATTTCGACTGTAGGCTTTTATTATTATTATTATTATTATTAATTTAATTTCTATGCCGCCCTATTCCGGAGAACTCAGCTTTTGCCAAAAGCTTTCCACAATTGTGGCTGCTACTGTATCTGCCTCTTTGCCGTCGTTCTCAAAAAAAAAAACCTTTTTGGTCAGTAGCCCCCCCCCCCAACGTTTTCGGCAGCGGGGGCCGTTTTAGTGGGAGACAATTTCTCCACGGACTGGTGGGACGGAGGGGGGAGGAGGAGTACGCAGCCTAGATCCCTTCGCATAGCGCGCACTTCCGCTTCCCGGTCGCTCCCCTTCCTCGCTGCGCCTCGGTTCCCAACAGGCCACAGACCGGTAGTGGTCTGTGGCCTGGGGTTGGGGACCCCTTGTTTTAGCTGGGCTCCTGAAATGTAACTTTCTGAGTAGGGCATCGTTCAAGGGGAATATTAGTAGCTCAGCGCTGAAGTGAGGGGTCCTTGGTGCTCTCTGAGTGGGGTGGTTTTGTCGCGGACGTTGCATTAGCCGAAGTATGTAATGTCATCAGGGCTAGAAGGAGAGGAGGAGGAGGAGGAGGAGGAGGAGGAGGACTGTGGGGTCCCTGGTACTCTCTGAGCTGGTTGGTTTTCTTGCAGACGTTTCATGACCCAAACTAGGTAACATCATCAGGGCTAGCACCAGCACCAATGCCATTGATGGTGTTACCTAGTTGGGTCATGAAATGTCTGCAAGAAAGGAACTAAGCTCAGAGAGCACCAAGGACCCCACAGTCTTCCTCTTCCTCTTCCACAAACCCCCTTCCTTCCAGCACTGATGATGTTCCCTACTTGGGTCATGAAACGTCTGCAAGAAAACCACCCAGCTCAGAGGGCACCCAGGACCCCACAGTCCTCCTCCTCCTCCTCTCCCCCCATTCAGCAAACCCATCTTCCTTCCAGCACTGATGATGTTACCTAGTTGGGTCATGAAACGTTTACAAGAAAACCACCCAGCCCAGAGAGCAACAAGGACCCCACAGTTGTCGTCGTCCTCCTCCTCCTCCCCCACTCTCCACAGCCCCCCTCCCTTCTAGAACTTATATGATGTTACCTAGTTGGGTCATGAAACGTCTGCAAGGAAACCAGCCAGCTCAGGGGGAACCAAGACACCCCCCCTCGTGAGGTCATCTGTGTGACGACCTCACTGGCTCCCACTCCCTTGCCATTTTTTTCCAGAAAGCCCCGAGGCTCCCACCGAGCACCCCGGCCCAATTACCGGCTTCAGGTGGATGACGGAGCTGTTGGACATCACCGTGTGGTCTCCTTCCATGATATCCAGCTCGCTCTTGTCGTCAGAGGCATCCGGAAGACTGTTAACACTGCTGCTTTGGCTACTGGCGCTGATGGACATGCTGGGAATGGACTGGTTGCTCCCCACACTGTTCACGGTGCCTGTCCGGCCCACGCTGGGGTCTTGCTCCTGGAGAGAGAGAGAGGGGAGAGACAAAGAGAGTTAGAGGGAGAGAGAGGGAGAGGGAGGGGGGAGGGAGAGGGAGGGAGACAGAAGCAGGGGGAGAGAGGAAGGGAGACAGAGAGAGAGGGGGGAAGAGAGAGGGACAGAGAGAGAAAGGGAGAGAGAGAGGGAAAGAAAGGGAGAGGGAGAGAGAGAAAAAGGGAGGGAGAGAGAGAGAAAGGGAGAGAGAGAGGGAGAGAGGGGGGAAGAGAGAGGGACAGAGAGAGAAAGGGAGAGAGAGGGAGAGAGAGAGGGAGAGAGAGAAAAAGGGAGGGAGAGAGAGAGAAAGGGAGAGAGAGAGGGAGAGAGGGGGGAAGAGAGAGGGAGAGAGAGAAAGGGAGAGGGAGAGAGAAAGAGGGAGAGGGGAAAAAATGGAGAGGGGGGAGAGTAAGGGAGAGAGAGGAAGAGAGAAGGAGGGAGAGAAAGGGAGAAGGAGAGGGAGGGAGAGAGAGAGAAAAAGGGAGACAGAGAGAGGGACAGAGAGAGAGGGAGGAAGGGAGACAGAGAGAGGGAGGGAAGAGAGAGGGACAGAGAGAGGGAGGGAGAGAGAGAAAACGGGAGACAGAGAGGGAGAAAGGGGGGAAGAGAGAGAAAGAGGGAGCGAAAGAGGGAGAGAGAGAGAGGGAGAGGGAGAAAGAGGGAGAGAGGGAAAGAAAGGGAGAGGGGGGAGAGAGAGTAAGGGAGAGAGAGGAAGAGAGGAGGGAGAGAAAGGGAGAGAGAGAGAGGGAGGGAGAGAGAGAAAAAGGGAGACAGAGAGAGGGAGGGAAGAGAGAGGGACAGAGAGAGAAAGAGGGAGAGAGAGAGGGAGAAAGGGAGAGAGGGAAAGAAAGGGAGAGGGGAGAGAGAGAGTAAGGGAGAGAGGGGGAGAGAGAGGGAGGAAGGGAAAGAGAGAAAAAGGGAGACAGAGGGAGAAAGAGAGAGGGACAGAGAAAGGGGGAGAGAGGGAAAGAAAGGGAGGGGGAGAGAGAGAGAAAGGGAGAGGGAAATAGGGAGAGAAAGAGGGAGAGAGGGAAAGAAAGGGAGAGAGAGAGAGAGGGAGAGGGAGAGGGGGGGAGAGGGAGGGAGAGAGAGAAAGGGAGAGGGAGAGAGAGAAAGAGAGAGAGAGAGGGGGGGGAGAGAGAGAAGGAGAGAGAAGGGTTGAGAGCAGAGGCTCCACATGAAAGGGGCAGTGTTATAATACAGGTAGTCCTTGACTTACAACAGTTTACTTAGTGACCGAAGTTACAATGGCACTGGAGAAAGTGATCCATGACCATTTTTAACACTTATGACCGTTACAGCATCCTCAGGTTGGTCACGTGATCAGAATTCGGTCACCTGATCCCCTTTTGCGATCTTCTGACAAGCAAACTCAATGGGAAAGCCAGATTCGCTTAATGACCCTGTTGCTAACTTTAACGGCTGCAGGGATCGACGTAACAACGGTGGCGAGAAGGGACGTAAAATGGGGCAAAACTCACGTATTAACTAACGTACTGCTTAGTCACAGACATGCTAGGCCGTAAGTTGAGGACTACGTGAACATACAACAGGAGAAGTAATAAACCAGTCAATAGGAAGGTCAATTCGCCCGAGCCCGGCTGTGATCGACGGGACCCCTACTGTGCCCTCCCTTCCCATCTGGGTGAGCCAGGAGGGGGTGCCAGAGGTTGCCAGCCCCCCTCTCTACCTCAGAAGCTTCTATAGGCCACCCCCTGATACAAGAGAATATTTGCAGGCTCACAGAGGGAGTCCTGGGTGCTCTCTGAGCTGGGTGGCTTCCCTTGCAGACCTTTCATGACCCAGACTAGGTAACATCATCAGGGCTAGAAGGGAGGGGGAGGAGGAGGGGGACTGTGGAGTCCTTGATGCTTTCTGAGCTGGGTGGTTTCCTTGCTGATGGTTTCATGACCCAACTAGGTAAAGTCAACAGTGCTAGAAGTCTCAGAGAGAGCAAAACCCATTTCCTTCTAGCCCTGATGATGTTCCCTAGTTGGGTCATGAAATGTCTGCAAGGAAGCCACCTGACTCAGAGAACACCAAGGATCCTACAGTCTTTCTCCTCTTCTTCTCCCCTTCCTTCCTTCCTTCCTTCCTTCCTTCCTTCCTTCCTTCCTTCCTTCCTTCCTTCCTTCCTTCCTTCCTTCCTTCCTCCCTCCCTCCCTCCCTTTTACTATTCCTCCTCCTCTTCCTCCTCCCTTCTAGCCCTGATGATGTTCCCTAGCTGGGTCATGAAACATCTGCAAGAAAACGGCCGAGCTCAGAGAGCATCAAGCATCCTCCAGTCCTCCTCTCTGCAAACCCCACACTCCCTTCTAGCACTGATGATGTTCCCTAGTTGGGTTATAAAATGTCTGAAAGAAAACCATCCCGCTCAGAGAGCACCTTGGACCCCCACAGTCCTCCTCCTCCTCCTCCCCCCCACAAACCAGATAATGGAAAAGTCCGCAACAGAACCACCCAGCTCAGAGACCCCCCCCCAGGAGCGCCCAGTCCGCACCCTCTCCCCGCCCACCTCTTCCTCCTCCTGAGCTTCCACCGCTGGTCCGTTGTGGGCCTCCTGGAAGAGCAGCTTCTTCATTTTGCGATACTGCAGGTTGTCCAGCTCCCTCACGGCGTCCTTGGTCCTCTGGATGAGGTCGATTAACACGGTTTCCGGGCGGTCTCGGAGAACAAAGACGTGCTGGGGGGGGGGGGAGAAGGCAGAAGAAAAAGCGTCAGGTCCACGGAGGGTCTCCCACCTCCAGATCAGGGTTGGCCCAAGGGTGCTTTTTTTTTTTTTTCAGGAAGCAACTGGACTTCCTTTTTTTCCCCCCCCTTGGAAGACCTTTTGCTTCTCAACAAAGGAGCTTCCTCAGTTCTGACTGGATGGTGGGGGAATGGAAGGATTGATCCTCCTGGCAGACAGCCGGTCCTTTGCGTCCTTTGAGAGAGTTGTTGAGGCCATTTGAAAAGGCCACCACCATCTCCTCCCTCCTCCTCCTCCTCCTCCTCCTCCTCCTCCTCCTCCTCCTCCTCCTCCTCCTTCTTCTTCTTCTTCTTCTTCTCCTTCCTTCTCCTCTTCCTCTTCCATCCTTTTCCCAAACTGGACTTTCTCGTTTTTCCTTTGAAGACGTTTCCCTTCTCATCCCAGAAGCTTCTTCAGCTCTGAGTGGATGGTGGGGAATGGAAGGATTTATCCTCCTTGCAGAGAGCTGGTCCTTTGCCTCCTTTTAGAGAGTCGTTGAGGCCACCTGGAGGTTTTACCTGTGTCCTCGGGGTCACCAGAGTGGTGCAGATGGGTGTGCAACACAACTCCTTTCAACAGTCCCAAGAAGCCCCCACACCCATTTGCTTGGCTGCAGGATGTTGTCTGCCCTGGGTCCCTCCTTGCAAACAGCTGGTCATTTGCTTCCTTTTAGAGCAGGGCCACATCAGCATTGCAGCTGCCCTGGGGGGGGGGGCGGCTAGGGATGTGTGGCCAGGGTGGGTGCGGCCTACTGGGTGGGCGTGGAAGGAGTGGGTGCGGCCTACTGGGTGGGCGTGGCCAGCTCTACATCCTTCGCGTCAAGGGTGCCGGTGGGGGCCTGGGCAGGAGTGGGACAGATCTGGGGGTCTCTGGCAAAAGGGGGGGGGGCCGGGGCAGAGCCCATCAAGCCGGATAGGTGAAGTGGGCGAGGGCCATTTGCTGGCCACTTCCAGGCGATGGTCCATTTCTTCATTCCTCACAAAGGGGGACCCCTCCCCAGCAGGCACCCAGGGGACAGGGGTGACGCGGCAGGGGCCGGTCCCTCGCTGTTTCCAGACGGCCTTGTGGAGCCAAGACTGAATGCCTTTCAGCATAGATGGCCGCCCCAAAATCGTACATTGGCTCCCTCCCGGCCGGCCTGGGCCAGGGCCAAGGCAGCGGGGGCCGTTCCCTCCCTGTTTCCAGGATGGCTTCACGGGCCACATGAAACCACATCGCGGGCCGCATCCGGCCCCCCAGGCTTTGTGTTTGACAGGTCTGTTTTAGAGAGCCGTTGAGGCCACTTGGAGCTCAACAACCCTGTAAAAGGCAAAGGTCCAGCGGTCTGCAAGGAGTCAGAGCCGAAGAAGCTTGTGGTCTGAGAAGCGAAACATCTTCAGAGGAAAAAACAAGGAAGTCCAGTTGCGTCAAGGAAAAAGCTCCTTTGGGAAAGCCGCCGGGGTTAGCCGTCTTTCCCAAGACCACCACAGGGAAATAAGTCCCAGGGGATCTGGAACCCTGAAAAAGTGTGCATCCAGGGTCAGGAGACCCACAGGAAACAGGAAGAGCTGTCGTGGGGACCCCAAGGATCCAGAGGTGGGCTAGGGCTTGGCAGAGAACGGGGGGGGAGAGGCCTAAAAGCCAGAACGAAAGAGACACCCCCCCCAACTATCCGCTTCGAAGGGGATGGACCAACGCCGGACCCACCTTCAAGAGCTCCTGGGATGTCAGTCTGTCTTGGGGGATTTTCTGCAGGCAGGAATCTACAAAGTTTCGGAAATAATCAGACCTGCAAAGGGAAGGGAAGGGGGGGAGGGGAGGAGAAACATGGGTTTAAGTCGGGCTTTGGACCCCAACTTCATTTCTCTCCAGAGGTTTTTCTCCTCCTTTGTCACTGAGCCTCACTGAGACAATAGAGCAGGAGGGATGGGGGAAGTGTGGGAGAAGGAAGGACAGGGCTCAGAAGACAGGAGGGCCATGATAGACAGACAGACAGACAGACACACACACACACACACACACACACAGAGAGAGAGAGAGAGAGAGAGAGAGAGAGAGAGAGAGAGAGAGAGAGAGAGAGAGAGAGAGATGGAAAGATAGATAGATAGATAGATAGATAGATAGATAGATAGATAGATAGATAGATAGATAGATAGATAGATAGATAGATAGATAGATAGATATAAGATGGATGGATGAATGGATGGGTGAATGGATGGATGGACAGATGGACGGATAGACAGACAGACAAACAAACAGATAGGTAGGATAGACATGATAGATTAGAGTGACGATAAATTGATAGATGATAGACAGGATAGATAAATAGGATAGATAGATGATAGATAGCTAGATGGCTGGCTGGATAGATGAACGAATGGAGTATATACAGAGATAGATGATAGACTGATCGACAGATATAAATAATGATAGATAGGTGATGTATATGGACAGAGAGATGACAGATGACATAGATAGAAATAGGACATATATAGATAGATGTGTGCCTCTGTGTGTGTGTGTGTGTGTGTGTGAGAGAGAGAGAGAGAGAGAGAGAGAGAGAGAGAGAGAGAGAGAATAGATATAGGATGGATGGATGGGTGAATGGATGGATGGGTGAATGGATGGATGGACAGATGGACGGATAGACAGACAAACAGATAGATAGGATAGACATGATAGATTAGAGTGACCATAAATGATAGATGATAGACAGGATAGATAAATAGGATAGATAGATGGTAGATAGCTAGATGGCTGGCTGGCTGGATAGATGGAAGGATGGAGTATATACAGAGATAGATAGATTGATCGACAGATATAAATAATGATAGATAGGTGATGTATATGGACAGAGAGATGATAGATGATATAGACAGAGATAGGACATATATAGACAGGTATGTCTCTCTCTCTCTCTCTCTCTCTCTCTCTCTGTGTGTGTGTGTGTGTGTGTGTGTGAGAGAGAGAGAGAGAGAGAGAGAGAGAAATAGGTAGGTAGGAAGATGATAGACAGACAGATAAGCCAGCCAATCTGAGGGGGCTGCTCCCACAATGTGCCCAGAGCTCAATCCCCAACCTCTTCCACTCCCCCCCCCCGCCCCTGCGAGACCCTCTCCCGACTCACCACTCGCTGGACTGGAGGAGGGGGGATTCATTCTGCGCTATGTGATATAAGGCACTCATGGCATTCATGTTAAACAACGGAGGCTTCCGTTCCGCTGTGCGAAAGAGAAAAGGGGGGGGACTTTAGACCCTGCTGCACACGCCTCCTCTCTCACCCCCACTTCCCCCCCTCCTGTCCCTGAGACCCTGGGGGGGAGGGGGAATGAGAAAGAGCCACACACACAAGCATCTCCCACTTTGACCTTTGCCCCCAGCCAGGAAACTGCCCCCTCTTAAAAGAGGCTGTTGTGCTAAACAGCTCGGTGGGCCGGGGTGATTCAGAGTAGTGGTCCCCAACCTTTTGGGTTCCATTGACTGGTAGCGTTGGGGGCGAGGGGGAGGAGGATGGTTTTGCGTGGGTGTAACCTAATCCCGGGCGGGCAGAATGAAAGCTTCGGGCAGCCATTTACAACTGGCCATAAATCGGTACCGGTCCACATCCTGGGAGTCGAGGCTCCCTGATTTAGAGAACGAAAGTCAGACCCTATCCTTTTTAGTATTAATGTTAGGGGTCTGGCTTTTTAATGTCTCATGTTTTAATCCTATTGTTGTTTTATTCCAGGAGTCTTCCAACTTGGCCCTTTGACGACTTGGGGACTTCAACTCCCAGAATTCCTCAGCCAGGCATGAATTCTGGGAGTTGAAGTCCACAAGTCATCAAAGGGCCAAGTTGGAAGACTCCTGTCTTAAAGCCTCTTGGCTGAGGAATTCTGGGAGTTGAAGACCACCAGTCATCAAAGGCCCAAGTTGGAAGACCCCTGTCTTAAAGCATCCCGGCTGAGGAATTCTGGGAGTTGAAGTCTACCAGTCATCAAAGGGCCAAGCTGGAAGACCCCTGTCTTAAAGCATCCCGGCTGAGGAATTCTGGGAGTTGAAGTCCACAAGTCATCAAAGGGCCGAGTTGGAAGCCCCTGTCTTAAAGCCTCCTGGCTGAGGAATTCTGGGAGTTGAAGACCACCAGTCATCAAAGGGCCAAGTTGGAAGACCCCTGTCTTAAAGCTTCCTGGCTGAGGAATTCTGGGAATTGAAGTCCACCAGTCATCAAAGGGCGACAAGTTGGAAGACCCCTGTCTTAAAGCCTCCTGGCTGAGGAATTCTGGGAGTTGAAGACCACCAGTCATCAAAGGCCCAAGTTGGAAGACCCCTGTCTTAAAGCATCCCGGCTGAGGAATTCTGGGAGTTGAAGTCTACCAGTCATCAAAGGGCCAAGCTGGAAGACCCCTGTCTTAAAGCATCCCGGCTGAGGAATTCTGGGAGTTGAAGTCCACAAGTCATCAAAGGGCCAAGCTGGAAGACCCCTGTCTTAAAGCATCCCGGCTGAGGAATTCTGGGAGTTGAAGTCCACAAGTCATCAAAGGGCCAAGTTGGAAGCCCCTGTCTTAAAGCCTCCTGGCTGAGGAATTCTGGGAGTTGAAGACCACCAGTCATCAAAGGCCCAAGTTGGAAGACCCGTCTTAAAGCATCCCGGCTGAGGAATTCTGGGAGTTGAAGTCCACCAGTCATCAAAGGGCCAAGTTGGAAGACCCCTGTCTTAAAGCCTCCTGGCTGAGGAATTCTGGGAGTTGAAGTCCACCAGTCATCAAAGGGCCAGGTTTGAAGACCCCTGTCTTAAAGCCTCCTGGCTGAGGAATTCTGGGAGTTGAAGTCCACAAGTCATCAAAGGGCCAAGTTGGAAGACCCCTGCTTGTGGACCTTCAACTCCCAGAATTCCACAGCCAGGCATAAATTCTGGGACGTGAAGTCCACAAGTCATCAAAGTTTGAAGACACCTGCTTGTGGACTTCAATTCCCAGAATTCCTCAGCCAGCGTGTTTTCCGAGGTCACTAAAAGGAGGACCCAGATTGTTGGGGGCAAATAGGCTGACTCTGCAAACCGCTTAGAGGGGGCTGTAAAGAACGGCGAAGCGGTATATAAGTCTAAGTTCTATTGGTGGCTCCTTGTGTGGGGTGTTGTTTACTGCTTGATTCTTAGTAGAGTGTTAATCTTGGTGTTATTCTCTGCTAATCAGGGTGCTGGGGAGGTGCTATTTGCGTCCTTTTGTTCCCTTTTTGGCTTTTCTCTGTTAAGCGGCGTGCAGACCTTGTTTATCTCTGTGTGCCCGTCGTTGCCTGATTTGTAAAGGAGCGGGAAGAACAGAAGCCTCAGCTGGGAAAACCCAAGGAGACCCGCAGGGCTCACCTAACTCGATGCAGGTGATCCCAAGGGACCACACGTCAACTTTACCGTCGTACTGCCCTTCGTCCATGGCCAGGATCACTTCGGGGGCCATCCTAGAAAGCAAACGAAGAAACGCACAACGTTAGGGTCAACGCGGCTAACATCGGGTGTTCTTGCTTTGACAACATGTGCAGATGCAGCCTTGTTCCTTCTAATGCTTTACTCTTAGAATTAGAGGATGCTGGAGGAGGAGGAGGAGGAGGAGGAGGAGGAAGGTGATGGGAGTTAGTTAGACATAACAATATTGTAATAGAGCAGTGATGGAGAACCTTTTAGAGACCGAGTGCCCAAACAGCAACCCAAAACCCACTTATTTATCGCCGGGTGCCAGGTGGGCGTGGCCCACTGGGTGGGCGTGGCTGTGGTGCTCGTGGCAGACTGGGTGGGTGTGGCCAAGGTGGGCCTGATCACCTCGATGTTGCTCCTGGGGAGGGACACCTGTGGGGGCCGGGCAGGGTTGGGGGAGATCCAGGGGGTCTCTGCCAGGTGGGGCGGTGGGCAGGAGGCTCGTCCTGCAGGGTGAGGCCAGGCAAGGCGAGGCGGGGCAGGGGTTCCATTGTCGCAGGGCAAGATGAGGCAGGGCCAGGGGTGGCTGCTGCCTAAAACCATCGGCCCCCGCACAGTGAGCGCATGGGTGTGGGATACATCCGGCCATGGCGGACCTCGGCAAGTTAGCGGGCAGCTGGTTCAAGAGGGACGGTTGCCATCTCCAGGGCATGGCGTGCATGCCCACAGAGAGGGCTCTGAGTGCCGCCTCTGGCACGCATGCCATAGGTTCGCCACCACTGTAATAGTGTGTGAATTCAGGGCTTTTGAAATAAGAGATGGTAAGGAATGGCAGGTTGGAGAACTGGAGGAGAAGCCTGCATTTCAAACTAATTGGAGAATGTGATTTATGACTGTTAACTGGAGGAGGGAATTGTGCTTGGATACTAGGTGCTCAGGGGAGGGGAATTCAGTTTTTGGCTTCGATTATGCAGTGCCGATACTATGCTACTCGAATAAAAGATTCTTTAAGGTGAACAATGCCTCAAAGATCTTTGAACAGTTGCATCAGTCGGAACCATGACAGTTAGGGGCAAACAACTAAATCCACAAGCGAAGAGTTCCATTAGCTATTTTACTGCCCCTGCCTTTTACACAGGAATCGTCCCAGATTGGCATTTTGCACCCCGATGAGATTTGGTGTCGGCTCTGCCTGGTTCGGCTTGGCGCCTCGCAGGCACCCTGCCATCAAAAGCTGAAAGGGGGAAGAAGGGGAGGAAGAATGAAAGGGGGAAGGAGGAGGGACACATGAAAGGGGAACAGCGCTTTGTATTTTCGTGATAGGAAACTGGGGCGGAGGGGAATGAGAGATGGTTAAGAACCAGAGCAGGTGTATCCTGTTTGCACCAGCACCCCATGGCCGGGCGCCCCGAGAAATACACGGATTACCCCCAAACATCTCGGAATTCTCAAAACACTTTGGCGAGCTCTGCGTGGCTGGAAATGGGCTGGTCACTGGAGAGGGGGTGGGGAAGGATGGGCTGTGGGCAAACCTACACTGTATTTTGGTATCTAGCGAGCGTGGGAGATTTCAGAGCTGGCTTGACTTTACTGCAACCAACACCCTTAGTAAAAGAACCCTTTGCTTTAACCCAGCGGTTCTCAACCTTTTCCGGGGCTTGACCCCAGCCAGCATCGCGCATGCATGACGCGATGGGCCGCATCGCAAAGGGGGAAAAAAATGGCGGACCAAAAAAAAATGGCCGACCAAAAAAAAAATATGGCGGGCCCACATCGCGCATGCATGGCGTGACGGCCCACATCACAAAGGGGAAAAAAATGGCAGACCAAAAAAAAAATGGCGGACTGCGGTATTTGGCGACCGTGAAATGGTCGCGACCCACAGGTTGAGAACCGCTGCTTTAACCAAATTGAGTCAAAGGCTTTTAGTTTCTAAGGGATCAGATTGAGGCAGGGTTGATACTTGGTGAAGTTCAACAGCATTCAAGGGGGACCAGACTATTCTATTCTATTCTATTCTATTCTATTCTATTCTATTCTATTCTATTCTATTCTATTCTACTCTGTTCTATTCTGTTGTATTCTATTCTATTCTATTCTATTCCTTATTTCTATTCTATTCTATTCTATTCTATTCTATTCTATTCCTTATTTCTATTCTATTCTATTCTATTCCTTATTTCTATTCTATTCTATTCTATTCCTTATTTCTATTCTATTCTATTCCTTATTTCTATTCTATTCTATTCTATTCTATTCCATTCTATTCCTCATTTCTATTCTATTTTATTCTATTCTATTCCTTATTTCTATTCTATTCTATTCTATTCCTTATTTCTATTCTATTCTATTCTATTCCTTATTTCTATTCTATTCTATTCTATTCCTTATTTCCATTCTATTCTATTCTATTCCTTATTTCTATTCTATTCTATTCCTTATTTCTATTCTATTCTATTCTATTCCTTATTTCTATTCTATTCTATTCCTTATTTCTATTCTATTCTATTCTATTCTATTCTATTCTATTCTATTCTATTCCTTATTTCTATTCTATTCTATTCCTTATTTCTATTCTATTCTATTCTATTCTATTCTATTCCTTATTTCTATTCTATTCTATTCTATTCCTTATTTCTATTCTATTCTATTGTTTCTATTCCATTCCATTCCATTCCATTCCATTCATTATTCTATTCTATTCTATTCTATTCTATTTCTATTTCTATTCCATTCCCTATTCTCTATTCTCTATTGTTATTCTATTCTATTCTATTCTCTATTCTAGTCTAGTCCATAATTCTATTCTATTCTATTTTTATTCCATTCCGTTCCATACTTTTTTTCCATTCCATATTTTTTTCCCATTCCATTCCATTCCATTCCATTCCATTCCATTCCATTCTATTCTATTCTATTTCTATTCTCTATTCTAGTCTAGTCCACAATTCTATTCTATTTCTATTCCATTCCGTTCCATATTTTCTTTTTTTCCATTCCATATTTTCTATTCTATTCTATTCTATTTCTATTCCATTCCGTTCCATATTTTCTATTCTATTCCATTCCATTCTATTCCATTCCCTATTGTTATTCTATTCTATTCTATTCTCTATTCTAGTCCATAATTCTATTCTATTCTATTTTTATTCCATTCCGTTCCATATTTTCTTTTTGTCCATTCCATATTTTCTATTCTATTGTATTCTATTTCTATTCTATTTCTATTCTCTATTCTAGTCTAGTCCATAATTCTATTCTATATTCTATTATATTCCATTCTATTCCTCATTTCTATTCTATTTTATTCTATTCTATTCCTTATTTCTATTCTATTCTATTCCTTATTTCTATTCTATTCTATTCCTTATTTCTATTCTATTCTATTCTATTCCTTATTTCTATTCTATTCTATTCTATTCCTTATTTCTATTCTATTCTATTCTATTCCTTATTTCCATTCTATTCTATTCTATTCCTTATTTCTATTCTATTCTATTCCTTATTTCTATTCTATTCTATTCTATTCTATTCCTTATTTCTATTCTATTCTATTCCTTATTTCTATTCTATTCTATTCTATTCTATTCCTTATTTCTATTCTATTCTATTCTATTCCTTATTTCTATTCTATTCTATTCTATTCTATTCTATTCTATTCTATTCCTTATTTCTATTCTATTCTATTCTATTCCTTATTTCTATTCTATTCTATTGTTTCTATTCCATTCCATTCCATTCCATTCATTATTCTATTCTATTCTATTCTATTCTATTCTATTCTATTCTATTCTATTTCTATTTCTATTCCATTCCCTATTCTCTATTCTCTATTGTTATTCTATTCTATTCTATTCTCTATTCTAGTCTAGTCCATAATTCTATTCTATTCTATTTTTATTCCATTCCGTTCCATACTTTTTTTCCATTCCATATTTTTTTTCCATTCCATTCCATTCCATTCCATTCCATTCTATTCTATTCTATTCTATTTCTATTCTAGTCTAGTCCACAATTCTATTCTATTTCTATTCCATTCCGTTCCATATTTTCTTTTTTTCCATTCCATATTTTCTATTCTATTCTATTCTATTTCTATTCCATTCCGTTCCATATTTTCTATTCTATTCCATTCCATTCTATTCCATTCCCTATTGTTATTCTATTCTATTCTATTCTCTATTCTAGTCCATAATTCTATTCTATTCTATTTTTATTCTATTCCGTTCCATATTTTCTTTTTGTCCATTCCATATTTTCTATTCTATTGTATTCTATTTCTATTCTATTTCTATTCTCTATTCTAGTCTAGTCCATAATTCTATTCTATATTCTATTCTATTCTATTCTATTTCTATTCTCTATTCTAGTCTAGTCCATAATTCTATTCTATTCTATTTCTATTCCATTCTATTCTATTCTATTCTTTCTATTCTATTCCATTCCCTATACCCTATTCTCTATTCTCTATTGTTATTCTATTCTATTGTATTCTGTATTCTACTCTAGTCCATAATTCTATTCTATTCTTATTCCATTCCGTTCCATATTTTCTTTTTTTCCATTCCATATTTTCTATTCTATTCTATTCTATTCCATTCCCTATTCTCTATTGTTATTCTATTCTATTCTATTCTCTATTCTAGTCTACTCCATAATTCTATTCTATTCTATTTTTATTCCATTCCGTTCCATATTTTCTTTTTTTCCATTCCATATTTTCTATTCTATTCTATTCTATTCTATTCTATTCTATTCTATTCTATTCTATTCTATTCTATTCTATTCTATTCTATTCTATTCTATTCTATTCTATTCTATTCTATTCTATTTTCTCTTCCCTCCTGCCAATTGTGGTGCTCTAACTCCAGGGGAACCCCTGGCTTACCAGTAGGGAGTCCCCACAAATGAATTGGCAGGGGATGCGATGGAAGCCGATCCAAAATCAGCAAGCTTCACCTGGCCCGGTTCCGTCAGTAGAATGTTCCCCGCCTTGATATCCCTGGGAACGAAAGGAAGGCAAGCCACAGGTTTATCCACGGGGGGGGGGGGGAAGACAATACAGGCAATCCTCAGCTTACAACCATTCCTTTTGTGACCACTGAAAGTTACAACGGCACTGAAAAAAGTGACTCATGACCGTTTTTCACATCGCCCTGGTCACGTGTTCGAAATTCGGATGTTTTGCCATTGACTTGCAATGTCCTGGGGTCCTGTGATCCCCCTTGGCGAACTTTTGAGCAGCAAAGCCAATGGGGAAACCGGATTCACTTAACAACGGTGTGACTCATTGAACTACTGTAGGATTCGCTTAACGACTGTGGGAAGAAACATGGAAAAGTGGGGCAAAGCTCAACTCAACAATTGTCTTGCTTAGCAACAGAAATCTGGGGGTCACTTCAGGTCGTCTGTTGAGTCCTACTTGTCTTTAACTTGCACCCAGGTGGATGATTTTAATAATAATAATAATAATAATAATAATAATAATAATAATAATAATAATAATAATAATAATAATAATAATAATAATAATATCAGAAGGGACCTTGGAGGTCATCTAGTCCAACCCCCTGCTCAGGCAGGAAACCCTATAACATTAATGGACAAATGGCTGTCCAGTCTCTTCTTAAAGACTTCCAGTGTTGGAGCATTCACAACTTCTGTTGTTCCACTGGATAATTGTCCTCACTGTCAGGAAGTTTCTCCTTAGTTCCAGGTTGCTTCTCTCCTTGGTTAGTTTCCATCCGTTGCTTCTTCTCCTGCCTTCAGCTGCTTTGGAGAAGAGCTTGACTCCCTCTTCTTTGGGGCAGCCCCTGAGATACTGGAAGATGGCTATCCTGTCCCCCCTCGTCCTTCTCTTCGTTAAATTAGACATTCCCAATTCCAGCAACCGTTCCTTGTATGTTTTGGCCTCCAATTCCCTGATCATCTTTGTTGCTCTTCTCTTTCTAGAGTCTCAACATCTTTTTTACATCGTGGTGAACAAAACTGGATGCAGGATTCCAAGTGTGGCCTTTCCAAGGCCTTGTAAAGTGGTGTTAACACTTCACCTGATCTTGATTCGCTCCCTCTGTTCATACAGCCCAGCACTGTGTTGGCCTTTTTGGCAGCTGCAGCACACGGCTGGCTCCTATTTAAGGGATCGTCCACTAGGACTCCGAGATCCAAGGTCCCTTACAACACCAACATCATCATCATCATCATCATTCCTCTTGCACTTACTGGCATTGGGCCAGATTTCACTCTATGCCTATACAGTTGGTTTTTAACAGCAACAGCAACAACAACAACAACAACAACAACAATAATAAAGTTGGAAGGAACCTTGGAGGTCCTCTAGTCCAACCCCTTGCTGAGGCAGGAAACCCTATACCATTTCAGACAAATACATTTTCTTATCTAAGCATATAACTTTACTTTTCTCTATGTTGAATTTCATTTTGCTCCATGGAGCAGGAAGCCACGCAAGGAGAGATACACAGGGAAGGAGGACTCACCGGTGGATCAGGTTGTGGGAATGCAAATAGGCCAATCCTTGGAGGGCACCATGGGTGATTGCAGCAATTTCCACTTCTTGCAGCGGCTTTTTATGAACTGAAGGAAAGAGAGGCATCATTAGCAGGGCAGTGATAGCATTAAACCAGGGGTGATCCCACATTGGAACTTTCAGAGGGGTGGACTTCAACTTCCAGCATTTCCCAGCCGGCATGCTTTAAGAGGGGTGATTTCAACTCCCAGAATTCTGGCTGTGAAATAACAGAATAACAGAATTGGAAGGGGCCTTGGAGGCCGTCTAGTCCAACCCCCTGCTCAGACAGGAAACCCTAAACCTTTTCAGACAAATGGGCTGTCCAGTCTCTTCTTAAAAACTTCCAGTGTTGGAGCATTCACCGCTTCTGGAGGCAAGGAGTTCCACTGGTTCATTGCTCTCACTCATAAAATTTATCCTGAGTTTCAGGTTGCTTCTCTCCTGGATTAGTTTCCATCCATTGCTTCTTGTCCTGCCTTTAGGTGCTCTAGAGAATAGCTTGACTCCCTCTTCTTTGGGGCAGCCCCTGAGATACTGGAAGGCTGCTATCATGTCCCCCCTCGTCCTTCTCTTCATTAAACTAGACGTACCCAATTCCAGCAGCCTTTCCTCAAATGTTTTAGCCTCCAGTCCCCTGATCATCTTTGTTGCTCTTCTCTGCACTCTTTCTAGAGTCTCAACATCTTTTTGACATCGTGGTGACCAAAACTGGATGCCGTATTCCAAGTGTGGCCTTACCAAGGCCTTGTAAAGTGGTATTAACTCTTCACATGAACTTCATTCTCCCCCTCTATTAATGCAGCCTAGCTCTGTGTTGGCCTTTTTGGCAGCTGCAGCACACGGCTGGCTCCTATTTAAGTGATTGTCCACTAGGACTCCGAGATCCCTCTCACAGTTGCTACTATTGAGCAAGGTACCCCCTATACTATACCTGTACATTTGGTTTTTCTTGCCTAAATGTAGAACCTTACCTTTTTCAGCATTGAATTTCATTTTGTTAGAGAGTGCCCACGAGTTCTAAAAGAGCCAATGTTGCCTACCCCTGGTGTATTCTGATCTCTTAGTAACTGTGGCTTGCAGACCATGGTTTATACATATACAAATTCAGTGTATTCAACAAGCTGCCATTAAGTAAGCAAGAGAAACACATCTAACTTTTACTGAACGCTGAGGAACTGTCTGTAATAAGTTATCCAGCCTAACTTTTTAATGTAAGGGTTCATCAAAAAAAAAAAACCAAAAACAAATGGACTCACCTTCTAGTAAATCTGATGCTGATCCTAAACAATATTCCATGACAAGCTGCAGCAGAGAGAAAGGAAAACCATGGGTTAGGAGAGCATTATGGGTGGTGAAGAAAGAAAGATTTTGACAAGAGTTTTCGAAGGCGCAGCTGTCTTTCATTTTCACCACTTTGTTCTAGATACAAGTGCAGTCTCTCTACATCCAATATTGTCGAGTTTATTTTGATTTGTTTTAAGTTTTATTTATATCCCAGCTTTGTTATTTTTATAAATAACTCCAGGCGGTGCCAACACTCCGGTGAGGTGGGTTGGGCTGAGAGAGAGTGACTGACCCAAAGTCACCCAGCTGAGTTTCAAGACTCACATGGAACTAGAACTCTGGCTGGGTGATTATGGGCCCATCACCAGGAGATGCTGAGTTCTAGTCCTGCCTTAGGAATGAAAGCCAATTGGGTGATTTTGGGCCAATCATCAGGAGCCTGGGAGTTCTAGTCCTGTCTTAAGCACGAAAGGAAGCAGGGTGATTTTGGGCCAATCACCAGGAGATGCTGAGTTTTAGTCCTGCCTTAGGCATGAAAGCCAGCAGGGTAATTTGGGGCCCATCACCAGGAGATGCTGAGTTCTAGTCCTGCCTTAGGCACAAAAGCCAATTGGGTGATTTTGGGCCAATCACCAGGAGCCTGGGAGTTCTAGTCCTGTCTTAAGCACAGTTTCATGCTGCCCCATGAATCCCAGCGGTTAGGGCCCACAGAGTCGGCCTTCTCCAGGTCCCATCAGCCAGACAGTGTCGCCTGGCGGGGCCTAGGGGAAGAGCCTTCTCTGTCGCGGCCCCGGCCCTCTGGAACCAACTTCCCCCGGAGATCCGTGTCGTCCCCACCCTCTCCGCCTTTCGTAAACTGCTTAAAACACACCTCTGCCGGCAGGCCTGGGGCAGCTAACACCTGGCCCCAGCCAGTGTATGTATGTATGTTTGTATGTTTGTTTTGGATGATTGGTCTTTTAATTGATGGGTTTTACAAATGTTTTTTATGTATTAGATTTCTACATGTAGTATTTATGTTGTGAGCCGCCCTGAGTTCCTGAAATAGGGCGGCATAGAAATCTAAGTAAAGTCATAAAAAAAAAAAAAGAAAGAAAGCCAGCAGGGTGATTTTGGGCCAATCACCAGGAGACGGTGAGTTCTAGTCCTGCCTTAGGAATGAAAGCCAATTGGGTGATTTTGGGCCAATCACCAGGAGCCTGGGAGTTCTAGTCCTGCCTTAAGCACAAAAGCCAGCAGGGTGATTTTGGGCCCATCACCAGGAGATGCTGAGTTCTAGTCCTGCCTTAGGCACAAAAGCCAATTTGAATGAATAAATGAATAAAACCAACGTCGGCTTACCCATGCTGTGTGGTCCCGCAGGTAGCAGCCTTTGTACTCTATGCTGTTCGGATGCTTCACCCGCTGGAGGAACTTAACTTCCTTCACGATATCCTGCCATTTCTGTGGAAGAGAGGAAGCTTCCTAAGAGGGCAGTAAAACTTAAAAGGGAGAGTAAGGTGATCTAACTGAAATATGGTTAATTATTGTAGCCCAGGGGTAGGCCACCCTGGCTCTTTGATGACTCGTGGACTTCAACTCCCAGAACTCCTGAGCCAGCCACACTGAGGGGAAAGGGAGAGGCTTCCAAGCTGAGCCAGGCCGGCTCAGGAATTCTGGGAGTTGAAGTCCAGGAGTCATGAAGGGGCCAGAGTTCCCCCATGCTGGCTCAGGAATTCTGGGAGTTGAAGTCCACCAGTCATGAAGGGGCCATGGTTCCCCCATGCTGGCTCAGGAATTCTGGGAGTTGAAGTCCACGAGTCATCAAAGAGCCAGGGTGGCCTACCCCTGGCCTACAATAATTAACCATATTTCATAAAGCAGCTTAGGCCTAGGCTAGAAGTAGGCCACCTTGGCTCTTTGATGACTCGTGGACTTCAACTCCCAGAATTCCTGAACCAGCCAAGCTGCCTTAGGCAATATTAGTTAATCACTCCATGTCGTCCTTCTTTTTCTTTCTTTCATCCACCGTATCTCTCATCCATCCATTTATACATCCATCCTTCTATCTATCTATCTATCTATCTATCTATCTATCTATCTATCTATCTATCTATCTATCTATCTATCTATCTAATCTATGATCTATCTATCATCTATCTATCTATCATCTATCTATCTATCATCTATCTATCTATCTATCTATCATGTTGCATCATCTCATGTCATCCATCCACCCATTCATCATCTGTCTGTTTCTTTTTTCTTTCTTTCTTTCTTTCTTTCTTTCTTTCTTTCTTTCTTTCTTTCTTTCTTTCTTTCTTTCTTTCTTTCTCTTTCTCTCTTTCATTCATTCACCCATCATATCTCTCATCCATCCATCTATACATCCATCTATCCACAAGCGGTGAATGCTCCAACACTGGAAGTTTTTAAGAAGAGAACAGACAGCCATTTGTCTGAAATGGTATAGGGTTTCCTGCCTGAGCAGGGGGTTGGACTAGATGACCTCCAAGATCCCTTCCAACTTTATTATTATTATTATTATTATCTCTATCATCTCTCTATCACTGTATGATTTTCCTTCCTTCCTTCCTTTCCTACCATATCTAGCTATCTATCCATTCAATTTCCATCCATCCATCCATCCTATTTCTCTCCATCCATCCACCCATGTCTATCTCTATCATTCCTCTATCATCCATCATCTCTCTCATCTCTCATCCATCCATTTATACATGCATCTATCTATCTATCTATCTATCTATCTATCTATCTATCTATCTATCTATCCATCCATCCATTTATACATGCATCCATCCATCCATCCATCTATATCTATCTATCTATCTATCTATCTATCTATCTATCTATCTATCTATCTATCTATCTATCTATCTATCTCTATCTATCTATCTATCTATCTATCTATCTATCTATCCATCCATCCATCCATTTATACATGCATGCATCCATCCATCCATCCATCCATCCATCTATCTATCCATCCATCCATTTATACATGCATCCATCCATCCATCCATCCATCCATATCTATCTATCTATCTATCTATCTATCTATCTATCTATCTATCTATCTATCTATCTATCTATCTATCTATCTCTATCTATCTATCTATCTATCTATCTATCTATCTATCTATCTATCTATCTATCTATCTATCCATCTATCCATCTATCCATCTATCTATCTCCATCCATCCATCCATCCTCTATCTATCTAGTCCTCATGATTGAAGACATACGTTTAAAAATTAATTTTAAAGACCACCGATACACATTTAAAGAACAGTTTTCCGTAAAGGCTCTGATGGGTGGGAAAGGTGAGCTACTACTGAAAGAAATAAGCTTTCCCACTTTCCCAGAATTCTCCAGCACACGCTAAAGACCTCATAACTGTGGGGGGTGTCATCATGCTCTCCTTGCCATCTTCTGGAGTCTGAGGGGGGGGGTTTGCTTTAAGGTCACGTTAGCTTAATTCTTCTGGCATGCCGATTTCCTACCTCAAGGCAGGCAGGAGTCCAACCTGCCAACGGTTCGGAGGATCCTGGACCCCCCCCAAAGGGTTCACCTACCTCATTTGATTGCTTCCCACTGTAAGACATTTTCTTGATGGCCACCACTTCGTTGGTGCGCACATCCCGTGCCTGCAAGATCAGAGACAAAAGGTTTTTTTGTTTTTTGAAAGGCTCCGCTCAGTGGAAAACTCACTGGATAAAGCAAATTTTATTCATTCAATAGAAGGGAACTGGTGTAACTGGGTTATCGGGCAGGAGGGGATCTGCTGGAAGACCAGCTGCCAGCCCAAGGTGGGGGGGGATCAGGAGGCCCTTCCTGCCCCCTGATGGGGGAGACTTCAGCTCCTATCCAGGGCAAAACATCAGGTCAACATGTGAAGGTCCAATTAAACCAGGAGTCCCCTCAATTAACGGTCAGCATTGGTTGGAGATAGATGAGGGTCAACAGAATTCAAGGGAATTCTTTGACCTATCTTCCTCCCTTCCTTTCCTCCATCTTTCTTTCTTTCTTTCTTTCTTCCTTCCTTCTTCTTTCATTCTTTCTTTCTTTCTTTCTTTCTTTCCTCCCTGCCTCCCTCTTTCCTCCCTCCCTCCTGCTTGCTTCCCTCCCTCCCTCCCTCCTCCCTTCCTTTCTCCATCTTTCTCTTTCTTTCTTTCTTTCTTTCTTTCTTTCTTTCTTTCTTTCTTTCTTTCTTTCTTTCTTTCTTTCTTTTTCTTTCTTTCCTCCCTGCTTCCCTCTTTCCTCCCTCCCTCCCTCTTGCTTGCTTCCCTCCTTCCTCCCTCCCTTCCTCCATCTTTCTTTCTTTCTTTCTTTCTTTCTTTCTTTCTTTCTTTCTTTCTTTCTTTCTTTTCTCTTTTGTTCTTTTCTTTCTTTCCTCCCTGCCTTCCTCTCTCTTTCCTCCCTCTCTCCCTCTTTCCTTCCTTCCTTTCTTCCTTCCTCCCTCCCCTTCCCTTCTTCCTCCTTTTTTTCATTTTCCTTCCTTCTTGTTAAGTACAAAAGACCAGATCCACATGGGAAGGTCCGATTAAACTGATTCCATGCACGGGAGTCTTCTCAACTCAAGGTTAAGGAGTCAGATGAGGGTCAACAGAATTCTGGGGCGATCCACTGGTGGCTATGTAGGGACTCTAGGCTGAGGCCTCTTTTTAATTCTGCCCCCCCCCAGGTTCTGCCCCTCCTTACAGCCAAGCCCAGGGTGTGGCTACAGACCTCCTTCACCCCTCCCAGGGTCTAAGTGGGGCAACCACACCCTCCAGGCAATTAATCTGCAGCTGTACAATCCAGTTGACACACCCTCCAGGAGGCCAAGTGGGCAGTGGGGGGGGGAGGAGGCTTTGTTACGATGCTAAGAGCCCCCTCCCCATTCAAAGCAGGACCCCTGAGCTGAGATTGCTCCAAAGGCCTTGCACCTGCCATGGGCTGAGGGAGGGGGCTTGCCTGGGCCAGGCCCCTAGCTGGGAGCCAAATTCTCCATGCAGGCTGGGCACAAGGCAACGCAGCATTGGTAGAGTCCAGCCAGGCTGACTTGCAGCGCCAACATGATGTAATAGCTAGGCAAGATCACACATGGGTGGTGTGTGTGTGTGTGTGTGTGTGTGTGTGTGTGTGAGTGAGTGTGTGTAGAGAGAGAGGAGAGCTAGCTGCTTGTTTTTTTTGTTTTTTAGCCCTCAATGCAGCCCTTTCATCCGATCTGCCTCATCATTCCCGAGCTGCAGAGCCATAGGAGCTGGCAAGGACCAGGGTGTGTGTGTGTGCATGTGTGTGTGTGTGGAGGGCGGGCAGTCCAAGTTGTGGGCAGGACCCACACCAGGAAGATGATGCTTAACCCTCTCTCCTGCAACAGGCAAAGCCTCCTCAAGGCAACCTGGCGAGGTCAGAATCTCTCCTGCAGAACGGATCCCGTCCTTAAATGCAACAGATCACGTGAAGGGTGAATACCACTTTACAATGCCTTGGTATGGCCGCACTTGGAATAACTGCATCCAGTTGTGAAAAAAGATGCTGAGACTCTGGAAAGAGTGCAGAGAAGAGCAACAAAGATGATCAGGGGACTGGAGGCCAAAGCATATAAGGAACGGTTGCTGGAATTGGGCCTGTCTAGTTTAATGGAAAGAAGGACGAGGGGAGACATGATAGCAGTCTTCCAGTATCTGAGGGGCCGCCCCAAAGAAGAGGGAGTCAAGCTCTTCTCCAAAGCCCCGGAAGGCAGGACAAGAAGCAACGGGTGGAAACTCACCAAGGAGAGAAGCAACCTGGAACTAAGGAGAAACTTCCTGACACTGAGAACAATTAACCCGTGGAACAACCTGCCTCCAGAAGCGCTGAATGCCCCAACACTGGAAGTCTTTAAGAAGAGACTGGACAGCCATTTGTCTGAAACGGTGTACGGTTTCCTGCCTGAGCAGGGGGTTGGACTAGATGACCTCCAAGGTCCCTTCCAACTTTATTATTATTATTATATCCAGAGTTTAAAGTAACAAACTCCTGGCTTGACAAATGTTTTATTTAGCAACATAATTGATGGGGTTGGACTTGATGACCTCCAAGGCCCCTTCCAACTTTATTATTATTATTGTTGTTGCTATTATTATTATTGCTATTATTATTGCTGCTGCTATTATTATTATTATTATTATTATTATTATTAAATTTGGGGCTCCACTGTGGTCTGTAGCTGGAGGCCATGGAGGTCAAGACTGAACGACGAATCTGAACAGGTCCGGCTCAGAACCAAACCAGAGAAAGATTTCCAGTTCTTCCTGCTCTACGAAAGTTCAGAGGCCAAGGGGGGGCTGCTCCTGAAGGAAGACACCCCCCCAAAAGACCCCCCAAGGTCCCTTCCAACTGTGTTACTCTGCCACCCTGTCTACAATCCAGGTGGTGTCACCGGGAGCTGCCGCTTCCATCCCCAGACCCTCGTCCTACATGGGCAGTCGGCAGATGCTGTGTGACGGCAGGAAATCGCACAAACTTCCAGCTGCCTTCCACCACGCTGCGCCGACAATGGAAGCCAGTGTGTGGGTTTGCAAGCACACAATAGTGTGCTTTTGTGAGGCTTGGCTATTGTTTGAGGAGAGCGTTTTCCCCCTTCGAGGAGAAGAGCCAGGCGCCAAGCACCGAGAACGACAAGCTTCGAAGCACAGCAGCAGCCAGGCAAAGCGTGGCTGCGCGTGGATCCGTGCAACAGGGATCACAAAGAATCCCTCTCCGATGCCCCTTGTTCTACTCCAGTTTTGAGTATACCTCGTGCTCAACTTACAACCATTCATCTAGTGAAGCAATAGTAGTAGTAATAGTAGTTATTATTATTGTTATTGTTATTATTATTACTAGTGACCAGCTGAAAAAGTGATTTATGACAATAATAATAATAATAATAATAATGATGATGTTGGAAGGGACCTTGGGGGTCATGTAGTCCAACCCCCTGCTCAGGCAGGAAACCCTACCACCATTTCAGACCAATGGCTGTCCAGTCTCTTCTTAAAAACTTCCAGTGATGGAGCATTCACCGCTTCTGGAGGCAAGGAGTTCCACTGGTTCATTGCTCTCACTGTTAGGAATTTTTTTCTTAATTCCAGGTTGCTTCTTTCCTTGATTAGTTTCCATCCGTTGCTTCTTGTCCTGCCTTCAGGCGCTTTGGAGAATAGCTTGACTCCCTCTTCTTTGGGGCAGCCCCTGAGATACTGGAACATTGCTATCATGTCCTTCTCTTCCTTAAACTAGACAGACCCAATTCCAGCCACCGTTCCTTATATGCTTTAGCCTCCAGTCCCCTGATCATCTCTGTTGCTCTTCTCTGCACTCTTTCTAGAGTCTCAACATCTTTTTTACATCGTGGTGACCAAAACTGGATGCCGTATTCCAAGTGTGGCCTTACCAAGGCCTTGTAAAGTGGTATTAACGCTTCACGTGATCTTGATTCTCTCCCTCTGTTGATGCAGCCCAGCACTGTGTTGGCCTTTTTGGCAACTGCAGCACACGGCTGGCTCCTACTTAGAGCCAGATCTCACACTTAAGAGCTAGATTTAGAGCTACATCTCACACTTATCATCCCTGCAGCCTCCCTAGGGCCACCTGATCAAAACCCAGACATTTGGCAACAGGCATCTATTCCCTGCAGTTGCAGCATCCCAGGCGGGTGGGATCCCCATTCGCGACCTTCCCAGCCAGCCTCCGACAAGCAAAACTGATGGAGAACGGGCAGATTAGCTTAATGACCCTGTGATTCGTTTAACAACTGGGGCATTTCACTTAACCACCAGGCCAAATCAGGTTGCAAAACCAGACTTTAAATCGATGGGGAAAGGCAGGCTAGCCGAAGGACGGTGTGGCTCTCTTTAACCACCGCAGCGATTCGCTGGACAACGGTGCCAAACCGGGCTGTGAAAATGGGATGAAGCCTGCTGAACGGGCAACGGAAACGTCGGGCTCTGTTGCGGTCGTGAAGTGGAGGACAAGCTTGTGCGGCTTCGAAGGCCGGACAAGGGAGTTTCCCATGTGCCCTTGCAGGAATTCCCTCCTCCCCCACCCCCCACCCCCCAAAAATAAAGGTTCCTTACAAAATAAACGGCTCCAAAGCTTCCATGGCCAATCTCCCGGAGATCGGTGAAGAGTTTCTCTGGATCTTCTTTGTAAAACAGCTCGGCTACTTCCGGGTCTTTCAGGCTGCCGGCTCGGCTGGTGGATGGCATTCTGCCGGGCGGGGTGGGGTGGGGTGGTCCCACCAGCTATCTGGGCCGCAAGTGCCTCGTCAGCCCTGGGGGGCTCATCTGGGTGCAGGAAGCGTCTTCAGCACGGAGGGCTGCAAGGGGAGAGAAGGCGGCAGCGGGTTAGGGAAGCGAAGGAAAGGTTCCCCGGGGGAGGGGGGAGCTTCAATGATATTTATTTATTTTATCCCTTCGATCAAGGGGGTGAACATACATAACCACGCCTTCCTCCTCCTCCTCTTATTTTTTTTTCTCCAGAACAACAACCCTCTGAGGTGGGCTAGCTAAGTCATCCAGCCGGCTTTCGTACACAAGGCCGGACTAGAATTCACCATCTCCCAGTGTCTGGCCCAAAATCATCCACCAGTTTTCATGCTGAAGGCGGGACTAGAACTCGCCATCGCCTGGTGACTGGGCAAAAGTGACTCAGCCAGCTTCCATGCTTCAGGTGGGACTAGAACTCACCATCTCCTGATTTCTAGCCTGATGCCTTAACCATTAGAGCAGTGGTGGCAAACCTATGGCATGCGTGTCAGAGGTGGCACTCAGAGCCCTCTCTGTGGGCATGCGCACCATGCCCCAGGGATGGCAACCGTCCCTCTTCCACCAGCCACCCGCTAACTCGCCGAGGTCCCACATGGCCGGATGCATCCCAGCAACCATGTACTCGCTGGCCTCTGTGTGCAGGGGCCAATGGTGTCAGGCAGCACCTGCCCTGGCCCCTTGCCCACCTTGCCCTGGCATCCCTGCCCTGCCTCACCTTGCCTTGCCTTACCCTGCAGGACGAGCCCGCTGCCCACCGCCCCACCTGCCAGAGACCCCCTGGATCTCCCCCAACCCTGCCTGGCCCCCACAGGTGTCCCTCCCCATCAGCAACATCGAGGTGATCACGCTCACCTTGGCCACACCCACCCAATCTGCCACAACCACCACAGCCACGCCCACCCAGTGGGCCACACCCACCCAATCTGCCATGACCACCACAGCCACACCCACCCAGTGGGCCACGCCCACCCGGCACCCAGCGATAAATAAGTGGGTTTTGGGTTGCAGTTTGGGCACTCGGTCTCTAAAAGGTTCGCCATCACTGCATTAGACCAAACTGGCTCCCATAATGCCAGCCTATCGAGTGCTATTTTGAATTTTTCTGATCTATTCTATTCTATTCTATTCTATTCTATTCTATTCTATTCTGTATATTCTATTCTTAATTCTATATTCTATTCTATTCTTAATTCTATATTCTATTCTATTCCTATTCTATTCTATTCTTAATTCTATATTCTATTCTACTCCTATTCTATTCCTAATTCTATATTCTATTCTATTGCTCTTCTATTCTATTCTTAATTCTATTCTATTCTATACTATTCTTAATTCTATAATTCTATTCTCTATAAAGATCCTATTCTATTCTATTCTGTATATTCTATTCTTAATTCTATATTCTATTCTATTCTATTCTGTATATTCTATTCTTAATTCTATATTCTATTCCTATTCTATTCTTAATTCTATTCTATTCTATTTCTAATTCTATATTCTATTCTATTCCTATTCTATTCTTAATTCTATATTCTGTTCTATTCTATACTATTCTTAATTCTATATTCTATTCTATTCTCTATAAAGATCCTATTCTATTCTATTCTATTCTATTCTGTATATTCTATTCTATTCTTAATTTTATATTCTATTCTATTCCATTCTATTCTATTTGTTATTCTATTCTATTCTATTCTTAATTCTATATTCTATTCTATTCTACTCTACTCCTTTCTAGTTTTTTTACAGCAACAGAGTCAGAATTGTAGAAACAATGCAGTCCCATCTGACCAAACATCAAAGCCTTCAGCTCTTCCCTTGGACCAAAACCAAGAAAATGCCAGATGCCATTTCAGACATAATTCATCTCCTGACTGCAGGCTAGAGAATAAAAACCACCTTCCTGACATAATGTCCTTGGCACTTCTTCAAGGCTGCTAGAGGTTTCGGCAACGGATTGGGGCCAGTTCCTCTGGAAAAGCAAGTTACTGACATCAAGACTCTTTTCTTCTTTGATCTTATTTTCCAGGAAATTCCAGAGATTCTTGAGGATCCAGCGGGAAGTGTCCCATCTCCTTTTCAGGCGGACCTTCCCAACAGAGTAGTTAGCCTGTTGTGATCTGAGCTTGCTATAGAGGTGGAGAAGAAGACCATCGCTGATGCCTCCTTAGAAATGTTCCTCATGGTTTCCACCCTGTAGCTCAGATATGCTTCTGGTGTTCAACCAGGCCAGGGGTCTTCCGACTTGGCCCTTTTAGGACTTCTGGACTTCAACTCCAAGAATTCAGTGTGCCTGGCTGAGGAATTCTGGGAGTTGAAGTCCACAAGTCCTAAGAGGCCCAGTTGGAAGACCCCTGTCTTAAAGCGTCCTGGCTGAGGAATTCTGGGAGTTGAAGTCCACAAGTCCTAAGAGGCCCAGTTGGAAGACCCCTGTGACAGTTGCCATCTCCAGGGTATGGCGCACGTGCCCACAGAGAGGGCTCTGAGTGCCGCTTCTGGCACACCTGCCATAGGTTTGCCACCACTGTTCTAGTAGAACAAGGATGTCCAACCGTGGCCACTTTAAGACTCATGGGGAATTCTGGGAGTTGAAGTCCACAGGAGTTCAAATGGCCAAGGTTGGACACCCCTGTTCTAGAAAGGGAGACATCGCGCAAGCTGTAACTCACCAAAAGTCTCATAAACCAGGAACAAACCCTCATTGCAATTCTAGCTCGTAAAGCAAGCCATATCTGGAGCGTCTGTTAAAGGATCTGCTGAACTTTGGGGAACAGTTAACCTTCACAGCTCTCACTGGTGGGAATTAAAGAGAAACGCAAAAAGCTGAAGTCCACTCCTCTTACAGTTGTCAGGTTTAGAAGAGAAACACTGCTGTGGACACCGAACAAAGCATTCTTGAGAATTTGGGAATTATGCTGCATGCAAACATGGCTATTTTTGCAAGTGCACTTCCAATGTTCTGATGTAAATCTGTAGCTACTGTAAGCAGTGCTTTTTTCTGTAAAATAATAATAATAAAAAAAAGGTGCCAGAACTCACACACGTCCTACAACCCGCCTTGCCTACCCTACAAGGTGCCATCCAAAAAAGGTGCCGAAACTCCGTTCTGGGTGTTCTATGAGAAAAAAAAAAAGCCCTGTCTATCTCTTATCTTCTATCCATCTATCCATTATCTATTTCTGTTTCTATCTCTCTATTTATCTATCTATTACTCTAAGTAAGCAATCCATCTACAACAGGGGTGTGGAACTGCCGCCCCGCGGGCTGGTTACATCGTGCAGAGGCCGTGCCCACCCCAGCTCCAGCAATGTGGGGGGAAAAAAACACGTCACGTGACATGGCGAGTTTGATGTTGTAGGTCACAGATCACCTGTGATCTACAACATTTAGAACAAGGTTGGCAACTTGACAACTTTTAATATCTGTGGGCTTGAACTCCCAAAATTCCCCAGCCAGCAATATGGAATTGGAACCCGGCACCCAGTTTTGGTCACCAGGATATAAGATGCTGAGACTCTGGAAAGAGTGCAGAGAAGAGCAACAAAGAGGATTGGGGGATGATTGGAGGCTAAAACATACAAGGAACAGTTGCTGGAATTAGGAATGTCTACTTTAATGAAGACAAAGACAAGGGGGGACAGGATAGCTGCCTTCCAGTATCTCAGGGGCTGCCCCAAAGAAGAGGCAGCCAAGCTGTTCTCCAAAGCACCTAAAGGCCGGACAAGAAGCAACGGATGGAAACTCATCCAGGAGAGAAGCAACGGAGAACTAAGGAGGAACTTCCTGACAGTCAGAACAATTAACCAGTGGAACAACCTGCCTCCAGAAGCTGTGAATGCTCCAACACTGGAAGTTTTAAAGAAAAGACAAGACAGTCATTTGTCTGAAATGGGATAGGGCCGTGGTGGTGAACCTATGGCACGGGTGCCAGAGGCGGCACACAGAGCCCTCTCGGTGGGCACGCGCACCGTCACCCCAGTCCTAGGTCTTTAGCTGGGTTTTATAAAACCTTTTCGCTTTAGGCCGCCGTGTGCAAAAAAAAAAAAAAAGGTTCAATTAATCAGTCAATTTGAACTTCTCATGGGGAAAAAATACATCTTGCAGAGTTGGAATTGATTGAACTTTTTAGCTCCACCCAGTCTGCCGTTATCACTGTAGCCACGCCCACCCAATGGGCCACACCCGCCTGGCACGCAACGTTGCACAAGTGGCTGTTGGGTTGCAGTTTGGGCACTCGGTCTCTAAAAAGTTCGCCATCACTGGTATAGGGTTTCCTGCCTGAGCAGGGGGGTTGGACTAGATGACCTCCAAGGTCCCTTCTGACTTCTTTCTTCTTCTTTCTTCTTTTTCTTCTTCTTCTTCTTCTTCTTATTATTATTATTATTATTATTATATTTCCTTTCATATCATCATCATTTCCTTTCATATTATCATCATCATCATTATTATTATTTCCTTCCATGACATGTATTATCATTATTATTCAATCTCTCTTAATCAAACTAAATTCCATATAGTAATCAGGCCTTGCATTAAAATAGGTTGGGACGTTCAGTGTATCTCGTTATTCCCTTCAGGGTCACAAACACTGGGAAAATCCTTGAAAAGGGAGGAAGCGAGATCGAAATCCAGAAACCTGATCAGCTGGGATTTTCTCTGTGGCTCTAAGGAAAAGATGTTAAGAGATTTGTTCTTTTTTTAAAAATAAATAAATAAATAAATAAATAAAATCCTCATTTTTATATATAGCTCTTTATAGTCACTTCAGGAGGGTTGGGATCCATATAAACAGAACTTATTTATTTGTCAAATTTGCAAGTCACCCCATGGCAGAGGATGACTGCGGGCAGGTTTACAAAATAAAGCGATCTTAAAACACAAAATGACTTCAGCAAAAAAGCCAAAACATTTAAATTGCTCACCAAATTGGAGCCTGTCTGTCTAGCTTCCTCAACCTTGAGGACTTGATGATGGGTGGACTTCCTCCCGGAACCCTCTTAAAGCAGGCTGGCTGGGGAATTCTGGGAGTGGAAGCCCACCCCTCTTAAAGCAGGCTGGCTGGGGAATTCTGGGAATGGAAGTCCACCCCTCTTAAAGCAGGCTGGCTGGGGAATTCTGGGAGTGGAAGCCCACCCCTCTTAAAGCAGGCTGGCTGGGGGATTCTGGGAGTGGAAGCCCTCCCTTCTTAAAGCAGGCTGGATGGGGGATTCTGGGAGTGGAAACCCACCCCTCTTAAAGCAGCTGGCTGGGGGATTCTGGGAGTTGATCCACCAGTGAGCTGCCCTGAGTCTTAGGAGAAGGGCGGCATATAAATTTGATAAAATAAAATAAAATAAATATTGTATTCTATCCTGTAATTCTATTCTATTCTATCCTGTAATTCTATTCTATTATATTCTAATTCTATTCTATTCTATTCTATCCTGTAATTCAATTCAATTTTATTCTATTCTATTCTATTCTATTCTATCCTGTAATTCAATTCAATTCAATTCAATTTTATTCTATTCTACTCTATCCTGTAATTCTATTCTATTCTATCCTGTAATTCTATTCTATTCTATTCTATCCTATCCTGTAATTCAATTCAATTCAATTCTATCCTGTAATTCAATTCAATTTTATTCTGTTCTATTCTATCCTGTAATTCTATTCTATTCTATTCTATCCTATCCTGTAATTCTATTCTATTCTATTCTATTCTATTCTAATTCTATTCTGTAATTCAATTCAATTTTATTCTATTCTATTCTATCCTGTAATTCTATTCCAACAATGGCCATAATTGTTTTTAGGGGATTGAGTTTTTAGATTATGTATTGGGTTTTTAAATGATTGGGCTAAATTATTTAATTTATTTTTAATAATTTTAATTTTTGTATGTTGTCGTTTTTAATTGGGCTGTACACCGCCCCGAGTCCTTCGGAAGGGGGGCGGTATAAAAATCGTAAAATAAAATAAATAAATAAATATTCTATTCTATTCTGTAATTCTATTCTATTCTATTCTATCCTGTAATTCAATTCAATTCAATTCAATTCAATTCAATTCTATTCTATCCTGTAATTCAATTCAATTTTATTCTATTCTATTCTATCCTGTAATTCTATTCTATTCTATTCTATCCTGTAATTCTATTCTATTCTATTCTATCCTGTAATTCTATTCTATTCTATTCTATTCTATTCTATTCTATTCCTATTCTACTTCTGTTCTATTCTATTCTATTTCTATTCTACCTGCCCTTCACCTAATCTTTCATGGTGTGACATCACATTGTCTCCTCCTCCTTTCCTATTGCTTTAATTCAACATTTTCCTCTTTGGCCTTTAATGCCTTTACTGCAAACTCCTCTGAGAGTTGCTGGCATGGAAAGTGGTACAGACGAAGGAAAGAGAGGAAGGTGTGTCCCTGAATTGACAGAGCTGGAGAGAGGGAGGCTGGCAGGCAGCTGAAGGAAAAGATCTGATATAAGGATTTGACTCATCTTTGCTGCAAAAACCATGACTTCCTTGTTCTTTTAAACAGAAACGCAGCTTTTAAGACCAGCGTTCCACCTTAAATCCTCATTTTTCTAACAGCCAGCATCATTTTGTCCTTCAGACCTACTGGACTTACAGCCATTTATTTAGCAAGCGTTATTTTTATTTACTTACTTGTTTGTTTGTTTATTTATGGCCTACTATACATGGACTAGCAGCATGAATTGACATTTCAACTAGATTAGTTAGAACTCGATAAATATAAACATCAAAAAGATCTATGTTTCCAATACAGGAGATCCTTGGCTCGCAACCGCCAATTGGGAGCCTCAAATTTCGGTCACTAAGTGAAACACTTGTTGAGTTTGGCCCCACTTTACGACCTTTCTTGCCACCGTTGTTAAGTGAATCACTGCAGTTGTTAAGTGAGTCACAGGGCTGTTAAGTGAATCGGGCTTCGCCAATCGATTTTGCTGGTCAGAAAGTCGCAAAAGGGGGACCGATCACGCCACCCCGGGACGCTGCAACCGTCGTAAGTATGAGTCAGCTGCCAAGCAGCCGAATTGCGATCACATGACTGGTGCAACCATCTTAAGCGTGTTAAAACTTCTCACCTTCTCTTTAAAATCAGGGCTGTGCAAACTTGACAACATTTAAGGCCTGAGGACATTCTGGGACAGGTCCACAAAATTGTGTTAAATTTCTCACCTTCACTTTAGATCAGGGGTGTCCAACCTTGGCACTTTGAGAGCTGTGGACTTCAAGTCCCAGAATCCCCCAGCCAGCTAATTCTGGGACTTGAAGTCCACAAGTCTTACAAGCTACACTGGCTGGGGAATTCTAGGAGTTGAAGTCCTCAAGTCTTAAAAGCTATGCTGGCTGGGGAATTCTGGGAGTCGCTACGCTGGCTGGGGAATTTTGGGAGTGGAAGTCCTAAAGCCTTAAAAGCTATGCTGGCTGGAGAATTCTGGGAGTTGAAGTCCACAAGTCTTACAAGCTTTGCTGGCTGGGGAATTCTGGGAGTTGAAGTCTTAAGCCTTAAAAGCTACGCTGGCTGGGGAATTCTGGGAGTGGAAGTCCTAAAGCCTTACAAGCTACGCTGGCTGGGGAATTCTGGGAGTTGAAGTCTATAAGTCTTACAAGCTACACTGGCTGGGGAATTCTGGGAGTGGAAGTCCACAAGCCTTAAAAGCTACGCTGGCTGGGGAATTCTGGGAGTGGAAGTCCACAAGTCGTAAAAGTGGCCACGGTTGGACACCCCTGCTTCAGATAATTAGAGAGCCATGGATGAAGGCAGATGCAACAACAGGGACCTTGTATATGGATTTTTGTGATGCCGATCCACACTTCCTTCATTGGCAGCATCACAAACCTTCCCTTTGCTTCTTCCTGTTGGAAGTTTTTCTAAAGTTAACTCCCCCCCCCCCCCGCTTCTGCAGGCACCAAACTGGGCATCTGTGAACAGATGAGTGACTCGGCATCTTTGCCCGAAGCCCTGCCACTTAAGCACTTCAATGGGCGCAGCAAATGCCAGATTCACTGGAGCAAAACGCGGAAACCTCAGAAAGGATGTCAGTTTACATTGAAACAAAGCAGGGAGAAGGGAGAAAGCGACGGTGCCTTTGTGCGGGAGTCCTACTGCGTGAAACCGCCACGGGGACACTCGCTCTGCCCGCTGGAATCAGGGAAACGTACCAAGGTGATATCCTACATAGTGGCCAAAATGCCATTTCTCTTGGAATGGGGCTTCTGGAAAGGCGACGGGGCCGCCCTGGTGACTTTTGCAACCAGACGAGTGCTTTTCCCCAGAGTTATTACTATTATTATTATTTATTAAACTTATATGCCGCCCTTCTCCCAAGACTCAGGGCGGATCACAACAACAATACAAGTATAAAAAACATAATATAATATAAAATCAGTTAAAATTACTAATTTACAGTATAAACACTAAGTAATTTATTCACTCACACAACACACAATCACAGTCAAAGGCCCAGGCTTAAGAGGAGCGGAGAAAGACAGTCGGACTTCCTAGCTTTATATTTCTTTATTATTGCAGGCTCTCACTTTCTACGTTGCTGTGATCCCCAAAGGCGACTTGCAATAAACTGAGAGTGAGGCAAAATGGAAACGTTGCAATTAAAATCCATTGAGAAGTTAAAGCAAACAGAAATGAAAAGCGGGACTAGAACTCGCCGTCTCCTGGGGACCGATTGGCTGAAATTCACCTAGCCAGTTTTTGCGCTGAAGGCAGCACTGGAACTTCCCCGGTCGCCTGGTTATTGAGCCAAAGTCACCCAGCTGCCGTTCATGGCTAAGGCGGAACTAGAACTCACGGTTTCCTGGTGACTGGCCCAACGTCACCCAGCTGGCTTTCGCGTCTGAAGCAGTACTAGAACTCACCGTCTCCTGGCGATCTAGCTGGCTTTCAAGGTTAAGGTGGGACTGGAACTCACCCTCTACCACTTTTTAGCCTGGTGCCTTAATCGCTAAACCAACCTGGCTCTGTATTATAATAACAATAATAATAATAATAATAAAGTTGGAAGGGACCTTGGAGGTCATCTAGTCCAACCCCGTTGGAAGACCCAACAGTCTCCCAGTGTTAGGGGATACCACTCTTATTAGCCCCTGTCCATGTTCCATGTGTGCTGGGGGGCAGACCCAATTAAAAGTCGTTTGCACAAAACTAAGCCAGGTATGGCTCAGCTTACGAATGGATGCTTCAAAGTTACGACGGACCTGCCTTGTGGCTCATTACGACTCAGATTCAAAGTTATGACAATTGGGGGAAGAGGGGGGCACAGTCAGATGACCAAACGTTAAGTTGCTTGTCAACCCGGATGCATTTACAGCCACTTGTGGTGTCCTGCAGTCGCGCGACTACATTTTTTACGACGGCTTTAGCAAAACCTGACATTTTATTTCCGGTTCTCAGCAAAACCCTTGGTTTGCTTAATGACCGTGTCCTTCGCTTAATGACCACGACAGGAAAGGTTGTAAAATCAGGCATTCCATCTAGGCCGGTGCTTCTCAACCTGGGCTGCTTTAATAAGAGGTGTAGACTTTCAACTGGATGGGGAATTCTGGGAGTTGAAGTCCACGCCTCTTGAAGCAGCCCACGTTCAGAAACCCTGAACTACTAGGTAGCTATCTGGAAAGAGAGAGAGAGAGAAAAAAAGCTGAAAAGGAAAGTTAACATTTTCTTTCTTCATTTTGAATTTTACTTAGAAAGTCCCGTCCTGCTGGATTCTGCTGGACAGGCTGAGCCCATTAAACGGACTGTGTACCAATTCCAGGCCTTCACATCATTATTTTCGGTTTAACACCATAGCAAAGCCTCTAAGTCAGGGGTAGGCAACCTTGGCTCTTTTATGACTGGTGGATTTCAACTCCCAGAATTCCTGAGCCAGCATGGGGAAAACTTTGGCCCCTTCATGACTCGTGGACTTCAACTCCCAGAATTCCTCAGCCAGCATGGGGGAACTATGGCCCCCTTCATGACTCCTGGACTTCAACTCCCAGAATTCCTGAGCCAGCATGGGGGAACTATGGCCCCTTCATGACTCGTGGACTTCAACTCCCAGAATTCCTGAGCCAGCATGGGGGAACTATGGCCCCCTTTATGACTCGTGGACTTCAACTCCCAGAATTCCTGAGCCAGCATGGGGGAACTATGGTCCCCTTTATGACTCGTGGACTTCAACTCCCAGAATTCCTGAGCCAGCATGGGGGAACTATGGCCCCTTCATGACTCGTGGACTTCAACTCCCAGAATTCCTGAGCCAGCATGGGGGAACTATGGCCCCTTCATGACTCCTGGACTTCAACTCCCAGAATTCCTGAGCCAGCATGGGGGAACTATGGTCCCCTTTATGACTCGTGGACTTCAACTCCCAGAATTCCTGAGCCAGCATGGGGGAACTATGGTCCCCTTCATGACTGGTGGACTTCAACTCCCAGAATTCCTGAGCCAGCATGGGGGAACTATGGCCCCCTTCATGACTGGTGGACTTTAACTCCCAGAATTCCTCAGCCAGCATGGGGGAACTGTGGCCCCCTTTATGACTTGTAGACTTCAACTCCCAGAATTCCTGAGCCAGCATGGGGGAACTATGGCCCCTTTATGACTGGTGGACTTCAATTCCCAGAATTCCTGAACCTGCATGAGGGAACTATGGCCCCTTCATGACTGGTGGACTTCAACTCCCAGAATTCCTGAGCCAGCATGGGGGAACTATGGCCCCCTTCATGACTGGTGGACTTTAACTCCCAGAATTCCTCAGCCAGCATGCGGGAACTGTGGCCCCCTTTATGACTTGTAGACTTCAACTCCCAGAATTCCTGAGCCAGCATGGAGGAACTATGGCCCCTTTATGACTGGTGGACTTCAATTCCCAGAATTCCTGAACCTGCATGAGGGAACTATGGCCCCCTTCGTGACTCGTGGACTTCAACTCCCAGAATTCCTGAGCCAGCATGGGGGAACTATGGCCCCCTTCATGACTGGTGGACTTTAACTCCCAGAATTCCTCAGCCAGCATGCGGGAACTGTGGCCCCCTTTATGACTTGTAGACTTCAACTCCCAGAATTCCTGAGCCAGCATGGAGGAACTATGGCCCCTTTATGACTGGTGGACTTCAATTCCCAGAATTCCTGAACCTGCATGAGGGAACTATGGCCCCCTTCGTGACTCGTGGACTTCAACTCCCAGAATTCCTGAGCCAGCATGGGGGAACTATGGCCCCCTTCATCACTCGTGGACTTCAACTCCCAGAGTTCCTGAGCCAGCATGGGGGAACTATGGCCCCCTTCATGACTCCTGGACTTCAACTCCCAGAATTCCTGAGCCAGCATGGCTCAGCTTGGAAACCTCTCCCTTTTCCCTCAGCGTGGCTGGCTCAGGAATTCTGGAAGTCCGGCAGTCATAAAAGAGCCAAGGTTGCTTACCCCTGCTCTAAGTGAAACAAGCCAGAAAGATTATAGTCTTATCCTACCTCTCTATCTCCCGGGAAGGAAAAACAAAAAAAAAAAAGGCTCAAATTGATAAGGCTCATTAAATTCAAGGATTCCTTCCTCGTTATCTTCAGGGGTCTGAATGCAACCACTTGTTAACACATGCAGGGAGGAAAGGCCTGAGTCAAAACAAATCTTGCTTTTTCTTCTTTCAGCCAACTGGAAGAAAATAAGCGTCAATTTTCTTGGGTCTCTCCCATTTTTTGCACACACACCCCACTGCCAACACAATTCCAAGACAAAATGGCAAAATACCATCTGGGTTTCTTGAAGTGACCTTGCTGTAAAAACAAGCAATGGACGGACATCACACAAACACACACACACACACACACAGCTGCAAAGAGCCACAGATTCCTTTTCTGTTGTTGCTTTGCTTTCTCTCATTAACAACCAGCAAACTACAGATTACAAGGCAGCAAACAGAAGGGACATGTTAAAATTGGGGTTTGGGGGGAGGCGAGAGAAAATCTCTCTTTTTTTTGCCATTCGGGTTATGGCTAGACACTTGGGGCGTCGGGGCGTCCTTTCTCAGGTAAATGAACACCTGCCAGGTAGAAAGGTAATTGCAGGGCTCAAGCTTTATAATTAGAAAAGGGGGAAGGAAGGTTAAAGGGTGACCCCTCTGCTTTTCAAACCAGAGGCTGCTCCACATGGGACCTCATCCTAGAGCAGAGGTAGGCGACCTTGGCCCTTTTATGAATGGTGGACTTCAACTCCCCGAATTCCTGAGCCGGCCATGCTGAGGGGAAAGGGAGAGGTTTCCATGAGGAGCCATGTTGGCTCAGGAATTCTGGGAGTTGAAGTCCACCAGTCATGAAGGGGCCATAGTTCTCCATGCTGGCTCAGGAATTCTGGGAGTTGAAGTCCACCAGTCATGAAGGGGCCATAGTTTCCCCATGCTGGCTCAGGAATTCTGGGAGTTGAAGTCCACCAGTCATGAAGGGGCCAAAGTGTCTGTCATGCTGGCTCAGGAATTCTGGGAGTTGAAGTCCACCAGTCATGAAGGGGCCATAGTTCCCCATGCTGGCTCAGGAATTCTGGGAGTTGAAGTCCACCAGTCATGAAGGGGGGCACAGTTCCCCCATGCTGGCTCAGGAATTCTGGGAGTTGAAGTCCACCAGTCATGAAGGGGCCATAGTTTCCCCATGCTGGCTCAGGAATTCTGGGAGTTGAAGTCACCTGTCATGAAGGGGCCATAGTTTCCCCATGCTGGCTCAGGAATTCTGGGAGTTGAAGTCCACCAGTCATGAAGGGGGCCATAGTTCCCCCGTGCTGGCTCAGGAATTCTGGGAGTTGAAGTCCACCAGTCATGAAGGGGCCATAGTTCCCCATGCTGGCTCAGGAATTCTGGGAGTTGAAGTCCACCAGTCATGAAGGGGCCATAGTTTCCCCATGCTGGCTCAGGAATTCTGGGAGTTGAAGTCCACCAGTCATGAAGGGGCCAAAGTTTCGTCATGCCGGCTCAGGAATTCTGGAGTTGAAGTCCACCAGTCATGAAGGGCCATAGTTTCCCCATGCTGCTCAGGAATTCTGGGAGTTGAAGTCCACCTGTCATGAAGGGGGCCATAGTTCCCCCGTGCTGGCTCAGGAATTCTGGAGTTGAAGTCCACCTGTCATGAAGGGGGCCATAGTTCCCCCGTGCTGGCTCAGGAATTCTGGAGTTGAAGTCCACCAGTCATGAAGGGGCCATAGTTTCCCCATGCTGGCTCAGGAATTCTGGGAGTTGAAGTCCACCAGTCATGAAGGGGCCATAGTTTCCCCATGCTGGCTCAGGAATTCTGGGAGTTGAAGTCCACCTGTCATGAAGGGGGCCATAGTTCCCCCGTGCTGGCTCAGGAATTCTGGGAGTTGAAGTCCACCAGTCATGAAGGGGCCATAGTTCCCCCATGCTGGCTCAGGAATTCTGGGAGTTGAAGTCCACCAGTCATGAAGGGGGGCACAGTTCCCCCATGCTGGCTCAGGAATTCTGGGAGTTGAAGTCCACCAGTCATGAAGGGGCCATAGTTTCCCCATGCTGGCTCAGGAATTCTGGAGTTGAAGTCCACCTGTCATGAAGGGGCCATAGTTTCCCCATGCTGGCTCAGGAATTCTGGAGTTGAAGTCCACCAGTCATGAAGGGGGCCATAGTTCCCCCGTGCTGGCTCAGGAATTCTGGGAGTTGAAGTCCACCAGTCATGAAGGGGCCATAGTTCCCCCATGCTGGCTCAGGAATTCTGGAGTTGAAGTCCACAGTCATGAAGGGGCCATAGTTTCCCCCATGCTGGCTCAGGAATTCTGGGAGTTGAAGTCCACCAGTCATGAAGGGGCCAAAGTTTCCGTCATGCTGGCTCAGGAATTCTGGGAGTTGAAGTCCACCAGTCATGAAGGGGCCATAGTTTCCCATGCTGGCTCAGGAATTCTGGAGTTGAAGTCCACCTGTCATGAAGGGGGCCATAGTTCCCCGTGCTGGCTCAGGAATTCTGGGAGTTGAAGTCCACCAGTCATGAAGGGGCCATAGTTTCCCCATGCTGGCTCAGGAATTCTGGGAGTTGAAGTCCACCAGTCATGAAGGGGCCAAAGTTTCCGTCATGCTGGCTCAGGAATTCTGGGAGTTGAAGTCCACCAGTCATGAAGGGGCCATAGTTTCCCCATGCTGGCTCAGGGATTCTGGGAGTTGAAGTCCACCAGTCATGAAGGGGGCCATAGTTCCCTCATGCTGGCTCAGGAATTCTGGGAGTTGAAGTCCACCAGTCATGAAGGGGCCATAGTTTCCCCATGCTGGCTCAGGAATTCTGGGAGTTGAAGTCCACCAGTCATGAAGGGGCCAAAGTTTCCGTCATGCTGGCTCAGGAATTCTGGGAGTTGAAGTCCACCAGTCATGAAGGGGCCATAGTTTCCCCATGCTGGCTCAGGAATTCTGGGAGTTGAAGTCCACCAGTCATGAAGGGGCCATAGTTCCCCCATGCTGGCTCAGGAATTCTGGAGTTGAAGTCCACCAGTCATGAAGGGGCCATAGTTTCCCCATGCTGGCTCAGGAATTCTGGGAGTTGAAGTCCACCAGTCATGAAGGGGCCAAAGTTTCCGTCATGCTGGCTCAGGAATTCTGGGAGTTGAAGTCCACCAGTCATGAAGGGGGCCACAGTTCCCCCATGCTGGCTCAGGAATTCTGGGAGTTGAAGTCCACCAGTCATAAAAGAGCCAAGGTTGCCTACCCCTGTCCTAGGGTGAGATGGACAGCAAACAAATTAATATATCAATAAATACCTCTTCCAGTTGTCCTTTTCTTCTTAACGGCTTCAGCTGTTCAGCATGACCATGGAAGGTGTATTTGTTTTATTTACTAAATTTATTTGCCGCCCAGAACATCACCAGATGTTCAATGTTCCCGGAAGATCAAATGATTAGAATTTAAAACAGGGGTGTCCAATCTGGGCAACTTTAAGAGTGTGGATTTCAAATCCTAGAATTCCCCAGCCAGCCAATTGAAATCCACAGGTCTTAAGAGTTGCCCAGATTGGACACATCTCGCTCATCGCAAAGGAGGTTAATAAATACGCATTATAGCATTATAGAAGGAAGAAGAGGAGAATTACTCCAGGAGGTGACTCATTTAGGAAAGATAAGGTGGAGGAAAGTCAGTATTGTACTCTGATCTCTCGGAGGTGTAAAGGCTGTAGAGTTTGCCCTGTGTTCTGAGACCAAAAGTTGGCTCTGTCCCATAAACATACCTCATTCCTACAATGAGGACGTGGTGCATGTAATCAGAAAGAGCGAGGGAGTAGCGTGTATTTTTATTTCCGAAAAATAAGAGAAAAGGCATCCGGAAGTGGGGGTCAAGAAAAATACTGTAATTTTATTTTAAGTAGCAAGAGCCAGTTTGGACTAAAGGCGAGTTCTAGTCCTGCCTTAGAATAAAAGCCGGCTG